>NW_026505689.1:0-37355 GCF_026875155.1 Cherax quadricarinatus
TGTGCGGGTATTATCTCACCCCAAGACCCTTTTCCTTTAGTGAGGTTTGCAGGCTTTGGCCACCTAGCCTATATTCTGTCTGCTATCTTCTTTGCCCTTCCCCGAAATGCATGACAGTTAAATTCGAGGAGCTAGTTGCTGGACAAGGTTTCCAGCCAGTCCAGGTCTCTTTTATAGTCGTGCCTGATCCTCATCAGATTTAATTTTCCTCATTAACTTCACATCATCTGCCAAGAGGGACACTTTTGAGTCTATCCCTTCCGTCATGTCATTCTCATAAACTAAAAGTAGCACTGGTCCTTGGACTGACCCCTCTGGATCCCCGCTTGTCACAGGCCCCCCACTCTGATACCTCGTCACGTACCATGGCTCATTGCTGCCTCCATGTCAGATATTCTCTGATCCATTGCTGTTATATGTGCCTGATCCTCTAGCTTTTGCACTAATCTCTTGTGAGGAACTGTGTCGAAGGCCTTGCAGTCCAAGAAAATGCAATCTACCCACCTCTCTCTCTCTCGTGTTCTACTTCCATTACCTTGTGTGTGTGTGTGTGTGTGTGTGTGTGTGTGTGTGTGTGTGTGTGTGTGTGTGTGTGTGTGTGTGTGTGTTGTGTATGTGTGTGTGTGTGTGTGTGTGTGTGTATGTGTGTGTGTGTGTGTGTGTGTGTGTGTGTGTGTGGTGTGTGTGCGTGTGTGCGTGTGTGGATTCACCTATTTGTACTCACCTATATGTGGTAGCAGGGGTCGATTCATAGCTCCTGGCCCTGCCTCTTCACTGATTGCTACTAGGTCCTCTCTCTCCCAGCTCCATAAGCTTTATCAAACCTCGTCTTAAAACTATGTATGGTTCCCGCTTCCACTACGTCACTTTCTAGGCTATTCCACTGCCTTACTACTTTATGACTCAAGAAATACTTCCTAACATCCCTCTGATTCATCTGAGTCTTCAATTTCCAATTGTGACCCCTTGTTTCTGTGTCCCATCTCTGGAACATCCTGTCTTTGTCCACCTTGTCTATTCCGCGCAGTATTTTATATGTCGTTATCATGTCTCCCCTGACCCTCCTGTCCTCCAGTGTCGTCAGGCCGATTTCCCTTAACCTTTCTTCGTAGGACAATCCCCTTAGCTCTAGGACTAGTCTTGTTGCAAACCTTTGCACCTTCTCTAATTTCTTGACGTGTTTGATCAGGTGTGGATTCCAAACTGGTGCTGCATTCTCCAGTATGGGCCTGACGTAGATGGTACACAGAATCTTCAGCGATTCCTTACTGAGGTATCGGAATGCTATCCTTAGGTTTGCCAGACGCCCGTGCGCTGCAACAGTTATCTGATTGATGTGCGCCTCAGGAGATGTGCTCGGTGTTATACTCACCCTAAGATCTTTTTCCTTGAGTGAGGTTTGCAATCTTTGGCCACCTAGACTATACTGTGTCTGCGGCCTTCTTTGCCCTTCCCCAGTCTTCATGACTTTGTATTTGGCAGGGTTAAATTCAAGGAGCCAGTTGCTGGACCAGGCTTGTAGCCTGTCCAGGTCTCTTTGTAGTCCTGCCTGATCCTCGACCGATTTGATTCTCCTCATGAACTTCACATCATCTGCAAACAAAGACACTTCTGTGTCTATCCCTTCCGTTATGTCATTCACATATACCAAAAACAGCACAGGTCCTTGGACTGACCCCTGTGGAACCCTTTCGCTTGTCCGGGAACCCACTTTGACACCTCGCCCAGGGACCATGCCCTCGCCCGTTCCCCTCCCTGTCGGGGTTTTCTCTGTTTCCCTTTGGGCAAAAACCATTTCCTATTATGTGTGCCTGATCCCCCTATTTTTGCAGAAAACCACTTGTGGGGAACTGTGCAAAGGCCTTTTCTTGCAGTCCAAGAAAATCAGCCCTATCCACCTCTCTCTTTTGTCTTACTTCTGTCTTTTTGGGTCAAAAAACCCAGTAGGTTTGTGACGCAGGATTTTTTTTCCCAAACCCCGTGCGGGTTTTGTCGATTATACCCCATTTTTTTTCCCCAGATGCTCCACCACTCTCCTCCTGTGATCTTCCCCCAATATTTTGCAAAACCAAATACACGTTAGTGCCCACAGGTCTTTAGTTTAATGCCCATGGCTGTCCCCCTTTTTTTAAAAAAATTAGGGACTCCCTTTGTCCTTTTTTTAAGGGATATTTTTGAAGATTTTTTGTTAGGGGCACACACAAAAACTCGCCCCCTCTCAAGGACCCACGGAAGATGTTGTTTCTTTAAAAACCGTTTTTTGGGGGTCTAGTTCACATAGAAACTTCTTCACCTCGTCATTGGTTATGTGTACCTACCCAAAACTTTTTTGGTGTACCTCTCTTTTCGGATTTCCTGAAGACCAACCGTTTTCACAGTAAATACTTTTTTAAATTCTCGGTTGAGCTCCTCAAAAACCCTTCTCGTCGTTTCTTGTAACCCCATAAACCCTTTCTAAAGTTGATTAGGGGTGCTCCTTGTACTGTTATTTTCCTCCTAAAGGGGCTATACACAGCTTTTGGGCAGACTTATTTTTCCAAAGCTACGCCCATTTTCTTATTGTCGCTGGGGGTTTCCCTTTTTTATCTTGCATTTTCATTTTCTGGCCCTTGGGCTAATACAAAAAAAAACCCCTTTTCTTTCCAGTCACGGTTTTGTCCCTTTTTTTGTTATTTTGGCCCTTTCCCAAACTAATCTCTTTTTTTTTTCCTGAGCCCTTTGCCCTTTCTGTCCCAAAACCCATTCTGTAAAAAACATCTATTTTTTTTTGCCCCCCTCCACACCTTTGGGTGAATCAAGGACTCGTTCTTTTTTTCTTCCCTTTAATTTCTTTTTCCCCTTTGGCGAAAAAACCCTCTCCTCTGCCTCCTTGAATTTTTTTGTCACATTTCTTGACGGTTTTCCTGTCATTTCTCTCCCCCACCAAAATGTCTTGCAAAAATTTCCCCTCTCCTAAAATCCCCCCTTTTGTAGTTTTTGTTTTTTAAAAAACCACCCTTATTCCTGCTACTCTTTTCCACTTGTACTCAACTAGTATAAAAAGCACAAAACCCACATGATCACAAGCTCCTAGGGGCTTTCATACATGATATCCTCAAATTTTTGAACTACTCAAGGTGAATAAAAGGGTTTCCAGTCTTTGCTGGACATTCCCCCACCTCTGTCTCTGGTATGTCTCTAACAGTTGTTTTCAGAGGTTTTCCATACCACATCCATCATCTTGGCTCTCCATTTTTTTGGGGATCCTAAGGGGGCTCCGGGTTTTTCCCCGGGGGTCAATCTCCTTGTATTGAAATCCCCCCAAAAACCCAAAGTAATTTTTGCTCCCCCATGGGAGCTCTTCTGGCCACCTCGGCAGTGTGTCGCCCCTTTCCCCTTTTTGCTCTCGCCCTTTATTTTTTTCTTTTGCCCCCCTGCATTTCCCTGTGGCGGGTTGAAACTTTAAATGCAATTATCACCTTATGTTCCAGAGGGATTTTTTTCCTACTAAGAAAGTCCATTTCGCCCATGCCATCCTTTCCTTCCATTTTCTAAAACCCCCACTGGTTTTTAATGACATGAAACCCCCTTCCCCCCCCCCTCTCCCTCCCTCTTTCCTTTCCAGAGGATTTGTTTATCCAGGGGGGAAAGTTTTGCCTGTTACCCGGGTGGGGTGTGTGTACTCCCCAAATTTGTGGCTGCGGGGGTCGATCTTAGCCCGGGGCCCCGCCTCTTCACCCGGTTAAAAAGGGGGCCTCTCTTTTCCCCCGAAGATATAAGGGGGTAGCAACTGAGGAATTTTGTACTGGATATCCCAAAAAAAAAAAAAAAAAAAAACGTTTTTTTTTTTATTTAAATAATTGGGCCTCTCTCTTTGTTTTTAAACTTTTCCTATTTTGAAAAAAAATATTCCAAACAAAAAAAAAAAAAAAAAATCTTTTGGAAAGGGAAAATAAGAGTAAAAAACCTTTTGGGCAAAATGGAGTTTTTGGTGTTGATTTTTAAAACCCCTGGCCAGAAAAAACTCTGTCTTAATGTTTTCCATACTGCTTTTTTATGTATTATTATCTTGTTTTATTACTTTTCCCCCTTTTTTTATTATTTTGTTTTTGTGGGGGTACTTGTTTTACTGCTGTACTGCTGTGATGATATTATTGTACTTTCTTGAGTGTTTTCCCGTAATTTTTTTTTTGTGTTTCTGTAAATGTATCTTTTGGGTTTTATAATTAAAATTGAGGGAAAATTTCTAGCCCCTTCTTTTTTAAACCTCTTCAATCACAAAATTTTTACATATTCATTCAATAAAACTGATCAACAACCCAAAAAGCTTTCCCCGACTAGAGTACAATTTACAGCTGATTAGAATAAACCCTGGTTTAAAAAAGGTTTCAAAATACACCTAAAGTGTCACAAAAAAGGTTCCCCAAAAGGCTTGCGGCCCGTGAGTTTTCTTTTCCACACACTGTTCCCCACTGCCTGCATTATTTTTTTCCCCGCATCAAGAAGGTGGTTTATAATTTTTAGGTGAAAGTTAGGTGATTTTTTCATAGCTTGCTTGTTTATGTGAGGGGAAAAGTCGTGCAAGAGGCTCCCACTGGTTTACCCCCGTCAATCATTGTTATGTGAGTGGGACCCGTCGTGCCAAAAGGGGTCCCCCCGGTCACCCCCGTCAAACATTGTTATGTGAGTTTTTACAGTCGTGCAAGAGGCCCCACGGGCACGGGCCCCTCAATTTATTGTTATGTGAGTGGACAGTCGTGCAAGAGGGGTCCCAAATGGTCTCCCCCTCAAACATTCTTAGTGAGTGGGGCAGCCCTGCAAGAGGCCCCCCTGGTCCTCCCGTCAATCATTGAGCCTGGGATGAAAAATGTTTAGCCAACCCCCCTCCCCATTGAACCAAACAAAAGTTTTTCTTTCCACAAATGCAAAATAAAACTGGGAAAGGGAAAATGAAGAAAATTGGGGGAAAAAATCATCATTGGTTTTTCAAATCAGTGGATGTTTAAAATGTCCTTTAAAAACCACTTTTTGAACCACAAAGTTTTTTTTTAACGAAATGTTTGGGAAAAAGGACCAGGGCAAGAGATGATTCTTCAGCAAACTATAAACTTTAAACAAAAAGGGAGAGGTAGGTACAGATTAGAGTTTAGAACATACTGACACAAAAAAGCTAACAGAAAATTTTTGGCTTCATATCTAGAAGTATAAATAAAAAAAGTCCCAGGAAAATTTTTTCAACTCTAAAATCCTTGGGTTTGGCCTCATTTTTGATTAAAGCTGCTTAGGGTTTTGGTCACCCCCTATTACAGAATGGAAAATAAAATTTTTTGGAAAATACAAAGAAGGGGGACAAAGATTTAACCCTGTATCAGAAATCTTTTCCCCGTGAGGATAGACTGGGGGGCCCCCGAATCTGCACTCTCCAAAGGCGTAGAATTAGGGGGGATATTATCGAGTGTATAAAAGGAAAAAAGGGAAAAATAAAGGGGATGTAAATAGTGTCTGAAAATTTCCCCGCCAAACAGGGCTTTGCAGCAATGGTTTCAAATTGGAAAAATTTAGTTCAAGGGAAAGGGTATAGGAAAAACACTGGTTTGGTAATAGAAAATTTTTGGGGGGGGATTTAGGGGGACAAACTCCCAGTTTCAGTTATTGAAGCTAAAACGTTGTTTTAGTTTTTTAAAAAAAGGTTAGGAAAAAATACAGAGTTTGGGTTTTGGGTGGGTGTGAGTTGGACCTTACTAGCTGTGCTGGGTGGGTCGGTAAAAAGGTGCTCCATCCTTTAGTGGGGTGACCAGAAATGGGTGGGTCATTTGGGGTAATCCGGGGGGGGGAAAATGGACCTGCTCCGCGTGGGTCCCTAGGGGCCCGTTGCAGTGTTTTCCTTTTTTTCTTTTTTTCTTATGTTCTTTTTGTACGTTAAAATAAAATCCACTTTTTTTGAACCACACTTAAAGGGAGAAATAGGTACGGATTAAGTTTGAAAAAAAAATGACACATGTTTACTTTTTAATAAAATAATCAAGGGGGACATCTGGGTTTTATGACATGAAAATACCTAAAAAATTGGGCTAATCCCCATTTAAGCACATACAACTTTCAAAAAATAGTTGACCATTTTAATTACATAGGCAGGGCATCACCTTTACCTTTATGGGGGTGTTTTTCCCAAATCAGGGGTGGTCATAGACAGGGTGTGTAATAGTCCCGGGGTGGTTTTAGTTTTTCCCGGTCCCCATCCTTTGGGCCCCCCGGGTGTCAACCCTTCCCCCAGTAATTTTCGTGCTTTTCCCCGTTTCCCTGTGTCCCCGAATCCCTCTGTGTCCCGCAGATAAAACTCCCAGGTGGGGAATCAAAAGTGGGGGTATGGTCATAAATGAGGTGAGGGCATAGTGAGGTGTGGCCCTACCCCGTTGTCCCTGGGTGATGGCATAGTTAAGTAGGTCATAGTTAGATGGGGGCATAGTTTTAAATGAGGGCATATGAGATGTGGTCACATTTTAAATGAGGTTTTGGTGAGATGTTTGGCAAAAGCGAGGTGAGCTGTGGGCATAGTAAGATGAGGGTGGCCATAGGAGTTGGGTCACGGGCGGGTGTATTTTTTGTTTCCCAGGTCCCATCCGTGGGCCCCCGGATGTCAACCCTTTTCCCCACTTCCCCCTCCCGGTTGTTTTGGTTTCTTTCCCATTTTCCCTGTGTCCAGAAATCCACTGTGTCCCCCCCAGTTTAAGGGGGCCCGTCCCCGACTAATTTATACAAATTTAAATTTAAAAACATAAGAAAAAAGGAACACTGCAAAAAGGCCCCACTGACCCATGCGGAGGGAGGTCCATGTCCCTTTCCCCCCCGATTAGACCAATGAGACCCCCCCCGGATTTCCCAATGACCCACCCCAATTTTGGGCACCTCCCCCAAAGGGTGGAGCACTGCCAAACCCGCTCAGCAGCACAAGCTAGTCAAATCCAACCCCACAAAACCCCCCACACCCACTCCCCCGTATTTTTTTCTAAAAACCCAAAAATTTAAAAAAATACACAAAAAGTTTTAGCCTCAATAACTGAATTTGGGGGTTTTTTTCCAATCTCCACAACTCTTTTCCCAAAAACCATGCTTTCCTATTTTTTCTAAATTTTTTTTTTCCAACTTGAAACCATTTGCGCGAGTCCTGTCTTGGCGGGGAAATTTACACGCTATTTACACCCTTTTTTTATTCCTTTCCATTTAACACCTCGATCTTTATCCCCCCCCTAATTCTACGCCTTTTGAAGAGTCAGTTTCGGGGGCCCCGGTCTATCCTCATGGAAGTTTTTGATACATGGGATCTCTTGTCTCCTCCTTTGTACTTTTTCCAAGCTTTTTTAACCCCCTTCTGTAAACGGTACCAGAATGACACACGTCTGAAAGAGGCCTAACCAAGGAATATAGAGTTGAAGAACAACCTGAGGACTCTATTAATTATACTTTTAGTTATGAAGCCAAGAATTCTGTTAGCTTCTTGCGAACACTAAGAACTTTTTTCTTTGGTTTTAGATTACTGCTAAAACCCAAAATAAAAACCTTTTCGAACAGTAGATTTAAATATACATTATTTAGTTTATATAAGGCACTTTATTTAATTCCAACATTAGAACTTTGCTTTGTCAGCCATTAAACTGCATCTGCCACTTCCCGACCATTGCATCAGTCCCCATTCAAATCATCCTGGATGCCTAGTGTCCCATTTAAAAGAATTTGGCGGCCATTTTGGAGCATCAGCAAATTTGCTTATGTCCCCTATTTATTCCCTCATCTATGCATTTACGGGCCAACACGACCCCTGAGGAACAACCGCTTGTGACGGGCCCCCCTTCTGATTTTCCTCATTTATGCAAAACTCCCCCTGTTTCTATTTGCAGCCATGCCTCAAACCCCGGAAAAAATTTCTCCTCCTATGCCGTGTGCCTTAATTTCCCCTCAATCCTCTTGTGTGGGAACTCTGTCAGAACCTTACTGAAGTCCATATACCAATATCATATTCATTACCCGATCTATCCTCAAACACCTTAGTAAAAAAGTTAGTAAATTCAAAGACAAAAACGCCCCTTTGTAAAACCGTGTTTAAATTCTAATCAATCGTCCCTTTCAAATGGCTACGAATTGTTCACACAATTTTGATTCCATAAATTTTCCGACTATGGGGGTGGGCTTTTTGGCTATAGTTCGAAGCCAGGACCTGTCACCTCCTTGAAAATGGTTTTACATTCGCCATTTTCCACTTATCAGGCACTAGGGCCAGTTTGTATGTCACTATTACCCAATCGTACATAGTTTATTATCATCCCGTTCTAAATAATCATTTCAGGAAAATCCTATATTTTTTCCCGGGTGAAAACTGAGAGGAAGTAGGTTTGAGAATTTCACCATATCTTTATCACTGTCAGGATCTGACCAAGTTTTTTCTTAAGGGGCCATCTTGTCCCTAATCTTTTGTAAACCGAAAGAACCCTTTGGGGTTTTCCTTTGAAACCCTTGCTACCTACCCCAAATCCTTTTTGCTTTTCTTATTCCTTCTTTAATTTTTTTCTCTTTAAATAGACTACTCCCTTTCTCTTTATGGGACTCTCCACTTTAAAGACACGGACCCCATATAAGATAAGGGCCTATGAAAACAAGGGCCTAAAAAACAAGGACCTATATAAGACAAGACCTATGTAAACAAGGGATCTATATAAAAAAGGGAGATGGGGAGCGGGGGAAAAAAGAAATCAAAATTTTTTACATGAAGTTTTAGATACCCAACGTAAGGGGAAAATAAAAGAGATTATGTACACCCCCTACAACTTGGGGAAATGCACTACGTAAAGAGGAGTACAAACTGAAATCCAGTGTAGTGAAAGTGTCTCGTAAAAAGTACTGGTAAAGTAAAAACATAGCCAGAAAAAGGAATTTCGCTATTAAATGAATTTTGATTCTTGTGGAACAAAAAAGGAAAGGGAAATTTTCCCCCAAAATCGTTTGTATTTTCTCTTTTCCATATTTTATCGCCTTTAATTTTGACCGATAAAAAGTCCTCAGAAAGCAATATGGCTATCAGCTACCGGGTCGGGCCACATAAATAAAAAATGGGGAATCGTAGGTAATCATGGGAAAGGATTGGGGGGTTAATGGGGGGTGAAATAGAAGGAAGAGGAAATTTTATCTTTCTCCTCCTGGTGATAAACCAAAATTCTCTCTCTGGAAAGAAGTACAAGTAGTGTGACTCAAGTATTAGAAGAGGAAATGGAACTGAGAAGAAATTGGAGAAAATTGTCTCATGATGTAAAAGAATGGGGCTATCGAGACAGGGGATGGTGACACAATGGAAAAGTTAATCACGAAGGAGCAAATAATTTGGGACGAGATTTGGGTAACTGCGGGATTATAGCATTGAGGTTCTGAAGGAAGTTTAAAAGATCGCGAAATCGGGAACACAAGTGGACTTCATAAGGACTAAGATAGTGGTTACTGAAAAAAATTTCAAAAAATCCTTGGTGGTCGTTCAGTTCGGGGGAAAGGTCGTGGTACCCTTTTGGGAGACACAACTGATCATAGAAAATTTTTTCCCTAAAAAACGTATTTCACTTTCCGTAAGAAACTGGTTTTTTTGGGTAACATTAGGGGTGATTCTCTGGATTTAAGGGTAACGGGGGAGGGTGGCGGGGGGGTGGCTGTGGGGGGGAGCCTGGGGGTGGCGGTGGGGGGAGCCTGGCTTTTGGAGGGAGGGGACGGGGTGGGAGGGGGGCAATGGGGGAAAGGAGGTGAGAGAGGGATTGTTTGGGGGGAAAACTTGTCCCCCTGCGACATTATCTGTACTGTTAGTGTTTGGAGAATCACTACCGTATAATATTCTCTTATATAAACCGAGGAGAAGATCCTGTATTCCAAAATCATTTGTTAAAAAGACTGGGTGGCCTACTAGACCTTGGATGGGTACAGACCTTGGGTGCCACTAAAAACCCTTGGGAAAAGCGCAAATTTTTCTGCTTTGGTGAAAAAGATGAAGCTGCTGGTGTCGAGGATGGGAAAAAATCCACACCTCGGAATGAAGAAGAAAATATCTTTGTAAATGTTTTCCGGACATTACGATAACGGATGTGGAAAATGTCGCCTTTTCGCTGACGACAACAAAAACACACCCACTTTGAAAACATGGAAGGGTTTTGGCCGAGTCATGAACCTCGGGGTAGTTGAAAAAACCTCGACTCTGTGTATTGGTGATGTTATGATTTCAGTTCATACCAAGCAGAGTCAGTTATGGGGGTACATGTCACGAGTGTTTTGCCAATGCCTTTATCTGTAACCGTAAAAAATTTTCATAGGGGGGGAAAAAAATTTCTTAACTTCAAAAATACGTTGTGAAAGGGGGAGGGTCACCTGATACGTTTTACTTTTAAAGTGAATGAGAAAAAATGTCAATCCAGTATTAATAGCTTAGGATTGGGTCGCAGTCTTTTGAACAGGGCTTCAATTAGTTCTCCGTAGTACTCAAACAGCCCTAAATCCGCAGCGTCGTGGGAAAACAGGGGCATCAACATGAAGAAGGGAGCGACATCAAAGGTTTGGGGGTTAACGCAGTTACTGAGCATAAAAACCGGTTTTGACCGAAAGGGATACCGGTTTCTGGGGAAATTTATTGCGTGTCGGGGTAAAAGTGTGGGGTGCAGAGCGGAACCCCGGGGAAGCAGCAGAACATGACTTTTACTGAACATCCTTAAAAAGGGGGGGGGGAGCGCGGCTAAGAAGATCCTCTGGGGAAAAATAAAAAAAAATATACTTTCCTTAAACCACGATCGCTTCAGTGGCAGGCGTGCGACCTCCATCAAACCCATCCTCCACATTTCCCTTTGCATCCAAAATTCTCACACACAGAAGGCACTTCCCAAGGATGAAAAAGGGATAACGGGGGGAATGTAAATAGTTAATTAAAAACCAAATACCTTCAAAAACCTCTCACAGTGTAAACATCTACAATACCACATCAAACATAGCCTTTAGTGAAAACCTGCAAGTATGAATCGACCAAAAATAGATTGGGCGACCAACAAAAACTTTACTGCCACACCAGAGTCATCCCCCTTTCACTTTTTCCCCGGATCCGAAAGGGGACTAAAGCCGAATTACACTTGGAAATATTTCCCCAAAATGGGAGGGGGGGGGGGGTATTATTTTGGCAAAAAATTTGATCCGAGGAAAAAGGCAATAGTCAAACTCTTGACCCTACGCAGCACCAATCCCCTTTTTCCCCCTAAATTAAAAAAAGTCTTTTTTAAACCCACACAAACAGATGTTACAACTATGGGGAAAAAAATTTTTAAAAAATCCCTGAGAAGCATTTTCTCACTCCCCCCCCCTTTTTTTAAGGGCGCCTACTCAGACAAAGTCTACAACGCAGGAGAAATGTTTTCAATAAATACTTTCAGGGTGGGAAAAACGTTCTTTTCCAACCTGTCGATACTGTCACCACAGCTCGCCCATGAAGAAACCCCGAAAACCAGCCTCCTCACAACATCAGTAAATAACATAAAAAATATATTTTTTTTATTTTTATTATCACACTGGCCGATTCCCCCCAAAGGCAGGGTGGCCCGAAAAAAAAAAAAACTTTCACCATCATTCACTCCATCACTGTTTTCCCAAAAGGGGTGTTTTACACTAACATTTTTAAACTGCAACATTAAACCCCTCCTTAGAGTGCAGGAAAACTGCTTCCCCACCCGGACTAAAGTCCGGCCTGCCGGTTTCCCTAAATCCCTTCATAAATTTATTTTTTGGCCCCAACTCCAACACACGTAAGTATTAAAAACCATTTGTCCCTTTTCACCCTATCAAACACCTCACGCATCCCTGCTGGAAGCCAAAGGGCCCCTCGCACACAAAACCTCCTTTACCCCCTCCCCCCAAACCCTTTCCTGGGCCGACCCCTACCCCGCCTTCCTTTCCACTACAGACTGATACACTCTTGAAGTCATTCTTTTTCGCTCCATTCTCTCTACAGTCCGAACCCCCTCAACCCCCTTTCCCTCACCCCGGACAACAGTTTTGGTAATCCCCCCTCCCCCTACTCCAAACTACAATTCCCCTGCATTTATTCACACCACACATTCCCTCAGACATGACATCTCCATGCCTCCAGCCTTCTCCCGCTGCAAAAAATTCATCACCCACGCTTCACACCCATAAAAGCTTGGTAAAACTAACTCTCAAACATTCCCCCTTTTTGCCTCCAAGGACAAATTTCTTTTTCTCCACAGACTCCTAATGCACCACTACTTTTTTTCCCTCATCAATTCTATGTTTTCACCTCACTTTCATAACCCATCCGCTGACCGCCACTCCCAAAACTGAATACTTCACCTCCTCCATACTCTCTCCCCTCCAATCTGATTTCAATTTTCATCACCTATCTTTTTTTTTATCCCATAACCTTACTCTTTCCTGATTCCCCCTGAATTTTCTTTTTTTGCACACCCAAAACCAAATTCATCCACCAATCTCGGGGCAGCTTCTCTTCAGAATCCCCAAGAGCACAGGTCACCCAAAAAAGGGCAAATGGTCAAAACCCCACTTTGTGTGTGATTCTTATTTTTTTAACTCCACGCCTCTTCCCAAAGACCCCGCATTTACTTCCTTACAAACCCCATCTATAATAATTAAACAACCACGGTGCTCACACCCTTGCTAAGGGGATACTTTTACTGGAAAAAATTTCCCCCCCCCTTTCCAAAATACTCTAACTTAGCCCACTTCCTCGTAAAAACCCCCTTCACTGCTTTCCCGTAAACCCACCTCCACACCAACACTTGCAACTTGCCACATTTCCCCCCTATCCACCCCCGTCATACGCCTTTTTCCAAAAACCCAAAAAAAACCACAAAACCCTTTTAGCCTTATCTAATACTGTTCACTTTTTTTTGTTTACTGTAAACACCTGTCCACACACCCCCTACCTTTCGTAAAGCCTCCTTTTCATTTCTACCTATCTCCCTTCTCTTTAAATTTTTTCAAATTTTAACCTACCAACACTTTACCAGGTACAAAATCAACAACTTTTCCCCCTATAAATTTTTCTCTCTTTTTTTCCCCCTTTGCCCTTTTTACAAAGGAACTAGCAGCTCTCGCCAAACCCTAGTACCTTAAAACCCCCTTTCCCTACATTTTTTAAAAAAATTCAAAACCAACCACCCAAAAATAATCCCCACCTGCTTTTAACATTTCTATCTTTAACCCTAATCCCGGGGCCTCCCCCCTTTTATTTTACCTACTGCCCACGAACTCCCCCACACCACAAAAGGCTCTTTCCCACCCTAAAGATTTATTCCTCCTGCCCTATACACGAAATCACAGCTTTCCCCATCTTTACAACATTTAAACAATTCCTCAAAATATTCCCTCCATCTTCCCAAAACCTCTAACTCCCATTTAATAACCTCCCTCCTATTTTTTTAAAGACAAAACCATTTGTTCTCTAGGCTTTCTTAACTTGTTAATCTCACCCAAAACTTTTTCTTATTTTCAAACAAAATTTTTGATAACATCTCACCCACTCTCTCATTTTTCCTCTTTTTTAC
The DNA here is from genome assembly GCF_026875155.1 of Cherax quadricarinatus. Classification (NCBI taxonomy): domain Eukaryota; kingdom Metazoa; phylum Arthropoda; class Malacostraca; order Decapoda; family Parastacidae; genus Cherax; species Cherax quadricarinatus. The sequence goes on from NW_026505689.1 coordinate 13,566, forward strand.
TTTCTTCACCACTCTCTTAACCTCTCTCTTTTTTTCCATATCTCTTCCCTCCTTTCATCACTTCTCTTTGAAAAAAAAAATAATATATAAAATAAATAATATAATTTTAAAATAAAAATATAAAATAATATATAATATAATATAGGTAGTAGTTGGTAGACAGAAAACACCCAGGGGGGTACTTACCGTCCTTGGGAGTAGGGGTTGGGGAGATGCAAACCACCCCGGGTGGACAACCTCCTGTTTAGTAGGGTTAGACAGCAACCACCCAGGGTGGCACACCGTCCCGTGGGAGTAGGGGTAACAGCAACCCCCCAGGTGGGACACCGTCCTGGGTAGTAGGTTTGGGAGACAGCAACCAAACCCCGGGTGGTACTACCCTCCTGGGTAAAGGGGGTAGACAGCAACCACCCGGGTGGTATTACCGTCCTGTGGGAGTAGGTTGGTAGATAGCAACCACCCGGGAAGTCTTTTTCCCCCCCTGCCAATGACTGTGAAACAGAAACCTGTAACTGTTTTCATGTGGTAGGATTTGCGGGTTTCTTTTTCTGTCCATAAACACGCTAGATAAAGGGAAATCTTGCACCCCCTCTTAAAAACTTTGGCACACTTCACAACACGCCCATGCAATATATATACATACATCTAGGTTTTTCTCCTTTTTTCTAAAAACTCTTGTTCCTCTTATTTTTTCTATTGCCATGGGAAGGGAAAAGAAAATTTCCCCCGTAAGCCATGCTGTCGTAGAGGCGACTAAAATGCCGGGAAAGGGGGGCTAGAAACCCCCTTCCCTTAGACATTTACAAAAAAAAGAGAAAAAAGAAAAACTTTTAAAAACGGGGATGCTTAAATGTGCGTGGATGTAAAAGGGGAAATGACAAGAAACAGATGACTGTTTGATGTTTATAAAAAAAAGAATTTGGGAAATGTCCGGGGCCCAAAAGCAAACAAAGCTGAGGGGGAAAGGGATTTTTCGGGGGGGGAAAAAAAGGGGGTTTAAAATCTGGAGTTTGAGAGGTTAGACAAAGGAAGGGTAGCAGTTTTGTTAAATGTCATTTTAGGGGGAGAAAAGAAACATGAATTGAAAATTTTTCAAAAATTATGGGTTTTAAAGAAAAGGTTGGATGCAAAAAAGTGGGCCCAAAATTTAAGCGGGGTACCCCTGGAAAAGAGAGGAATGCAGGGGAGAGAGAGAGTTTTTGGGGAAAGATGTTAAGTGAATGAAATGGGACCCTTTTAAAACCAATGAGAAGAAAATTGGGGGTGGGGGCCCTTTAATGCAAATTAGGAAAAAACTTTTAGAGGGGGTGTGGTAGGTAATTTTTGGGGTCCCCAGGGAAAATTTGAAAATGGGAGCCCTTTGATTGAATTTTTATAGAAAGGGTTTAGTTATAGGAAATACAAAAATTTTAAAAAAAGAGGATAAATAATTATAAAAGGGAATAAAGGGTAGGGCAAATGACAGTATTTTGTTGGATTATTATTGGTAATAAAAGACTGTTGATTAGACTTCAGGAGTACATTTTTTATAGAGGGGCCACAATATACCCAAAATCATTTTCTAGTTTTTACTACACTGAAGTAAAAGGTAGAGGGGATACAAGGAGAATAAAACCATCGGGGAATGATAGGGGTGAAGGTTTATAACTAAAAGTGGAGGCATTAGGGTAAGATATAAACACTTTTGGAGGAAAAAAAAGGGGGGGCTAATGAGAGCAAAGGCAATGGGGTAGAAGAGGAAAGGGGGTGGGTTTTAAAAATGTAGTTTTAAAGTGCTCAGCAAAATTTTTTGTGGCTACGGGAAAAAGGGGGTGCAGGGGGGAAGGGAGGATTGGATTGGTGGAATGATAAATGGAAGAAGTAAAAGGGAAAAAAGTTAGCTATGAAAATTTTTTTAAAAAGTAGAATAAAGAAAGGGAGGGGAAAAGTATATGGAGAAAAAAAGAGAGGTTAAGAGAGTGGTGAAGCAAAGGGGGGTTTTTTCAACAAAATTTTTTTTTTGAAAATAAAAAAAGTTTTGGGGGGGGGGGGATTAAAAAGTTAAAAAGCCCCAGAAAAACAAAAGGAATTTTTCAGGGAAAAATAGGAGAAAGGGGAGTTATTAAATGGAAATTAAGGATTGGGAAGAAGGAGGGGGAAATTTTTAGGGAAATTTTTTAAAAAGTTGAAAGAAGATAGGGAAGCGTGATTTCGGTATAGGGGAAGGTGGAATAACATTTTTGAGGAAATGAGGAAGAGCCCTTTTTTGATTTGGGGGGAAATTCGTGAGGCCCAAGGGAAAATGAAAGGGGGGAAGGCACCGGGGTTGGGGGGATAAAGATAAAAAGTTAAAAAACAGGTGGGGGAAAAGTTTTGGAGTGGGTTTGGGGGGCAATTATTTTAAAAAATGTATGGAAGGGGGGTAAGGTAAACCCGGGAAATTTTTAGAGAGCATGCAAATTTTTTTTTATAAAGGGAAAGGGGATAAAAAAAAAGTTTCAAAAATTATAGGGGGATAAGTCGTTGATATACCTTGGGAAAAATGTAAGGTAGATTTTTAATTTAAAGAATTTTAAAATAAACGAGAATAGGAAAAGCAGATGAACAAGGGGGCTTTAGGAAAAGGGAGGGGGGTGTGGACCAGGTGTTTACAGTGAAACATATAAGTGAACAGTATTTTTGAAAAAGGCTAAAAGGGGGTTTTGTTCATTTTTTGGATTTGAAAAAAAGGCTATGGGGCAAAGGGGGATGGGGGGGCAATGTTGGGAGATGTTGCAGGTGATGGTGTAGGGGGTAGGGTTTAATGAAAGCAGTGAAAAATTTTTAAAAAGGATAGGGGAGGGTCAAGTTTAAAAGTAAAGTAGGAAAAAGGGGAAAAAAATTTTCCCCGTAAAAGAGGCCTTAACAAAAATGTGTGAAAGTCACCGTGGTTGAAAAAAAAATTTATAATGGGGTTGAAAAAGAAGTAAAAGCGAGGGTCTTTGGGAAGAGGCGGGATTAAAAGATAAAAAAAACACACATAAAATGGGAAATTTTACACAGTTTCCTTTGCGAAAACCACTATTGAAGAAATTGTGACTCACACTCGTGATGAACCTAAACTACCCCAACCTCAAAATGCCATTATTTCCACATGTCCCAAGAGAGACCTCAAAAAAACTCAAAAGTGCTCCTTCACCCGACATTTAGCAACCACACGACACCCTCTTTAAGAATTCACTCACTCAACTACAACACATAACGGAAACACGACCTGAGCCTCCCAACTCCTAACGCCCTAGCCAACCAGCACTTTACCTCATTCTGATACAAGCCAGCCAGCGACACTGTCTGCAGTCTGCTCTCTACATGCCCTCTCTACGCTTGACCATCACAATGCAACGCAGCAGGGTCTAGCCCCTGGCTCTTTCATTCACCTACCTCCACTCACCGATGTATTTCTTCGCCTGACCACACTTTCCGCACTTCACCCACATGTGGTCTTACCTGTGAGTCTTTGTATCGTTCGTAAGTACGAGGATAAAGAAGATTGATTGATAACCTCTGCGGCTCGAGTTATTTTTTTTTTCTTTTTACTTAATTAGAAGTATATAAATAAAACTCAACTTTGAAAACTTCTCTCCACATTGCTTTCGTGTAGATGAAATATGGTTAAAATTTTCATTGCGACAGATTTCTAAAAATGATATTATTTGTGCATAAAGAATTCCAAATGAATATTCAATTTAGGATTTAGATATAAAAGCTGTAGTGAAAACGCCATCAAGCCCAAATCATTTTACGACTAAAATAATCACAGAAAATATTTCCCCAGCACGATACGGCAGACAAGACTTGAATAACCATTTCCACTTAAACGCCATCAAATAGACCTCTAATACAAGAAATTCATTGCTTATTGCTAAACATCTAATCTCGGTGATCACTTAAAATTAAATTTAAATTCTAAACAGTCATACTCATATTAAAACAATGTTTGATATTTTTATCTTAGGTAAAATTGTCACAATATTCTTTCCTCCACAACAGTGCCAGGTTTCCCGGCCACAACAGTGCCAGGTTTCCCGGCCACTACAGTGCCCAGGAGTTCCCGGCCACAACAGTGCAGTTCCCGGCCACAACAGTGCCAGGTTCCCGGCCACAACAGTGCCAGGTTCCCGGCCACAACAGTGCCAGGTTCCCGGCCACAACAATGCCAGGTTCCCGCCACAACAATCCAGGTCCCAGGCCACAAAAATGCCAGGATTCCCGGCCACAAACAGTGCCCCGTTCACGGCCACTAACAGTGCAAGGTCCCGGCCACAACAGTGGCCAGGTTTCCCGGCCAACAACAAATGATAGGTTCCCGGCCACACAACAAAGCCAAGGTTCCCGCCACAATCATTGCCATGTTCCCGGCCACAACAGTGCCAGGTTCCCGCCACTACAATGCCAGGTTCCCGGGCCACAACAGTGCCATGTTTCCCGGGCCCACAACAATGCCAGGGTTCAAGGCCACTGCAGCAGAGCCGGAGCCGAGGTTTACGCCGGCCCAGCGAACAGATGCCGCTGTTTGGTGATTCCGCGCGGTTTTCTACAACAGCGGTTGGCCTCTGGGGAGATGGTCCGCGGTGGCACCACAACAGTGCCGGATATGTATACGATCCGACTGCGGAGCATCTGAGCATGCGGCGTTACTGCGGGTCTCTCCGTGCGTTTGTGGCCACAACAGTGGCACAGGTACCCTGGCACACATTGTTGTGGTTGGACAAGTGATTTGTTGGTACTGATGTAGGATGGGGGAGGGAAACCGTACCGGAAGGATGCCAGGTGGGTCCGCGTGACCACAACAAGTGCCAGTTATCCCAGGCCACAACATTGCCAGGTCCCGCGCACAAACAGTGGCCATGGGTTCCCGGCACAACAATGCCAGGGTTCCCGGCCACAACATGCCAGGTTCCCGGCCAAACAGTGCCAGGTTCCCGGCCACAACATTGTCCAGGTTCCCGGCCACAACAGTGCCAGGGTTCCCGCCACAGACAATGGTGCCAGGTTCGGCCGTGCCAGCCACAGGTTGCGCAGGTGGACCGGCGTTGGTCGCGCGGACTGAACAATGGCGAGATGTTCCGGCGATCACACACACAGTATGTCGCGAGTGGAGGTCGCGCGATCCGCAATCTGGATAAGGGGGGAAGTTAAGGGATAGGGGGGAGAAAACAGAGGCTTAAGATCATTGGGCTGCTGAGCGGCGCCGGGAACAACGAGCTCAGAGAGTTCGTGCTGGCCGTATCAACCTGGCACTCGCGCGCGCGATATTGTGGCCGGGAACGAGGCTTCCTCAAGGGGCGCCTGGCACATTACGCGCGCTGTCCGTGGCCAGGGGAACCTGCAGCGTGTTCTTGGCCCGGAAACCCACTAAGGCAGCTGTTCGGATGAGTGCCGGCGGACACACAACAGCTGTGCACCTGTTGTGAGTGTTCCCGCGTCGGCCACGAAACATGCTGGCTAGCTGTTACTCGGGCCTACAACAAGTGATCAGTGTATGCACCGGCGGACTGAACACTGGCACAAACAATGACGTAGGTATTCCGTTGTCTATGGCGCACGGGACAACAGTCTGCGGCAATATTTTCAGATGTTGCCGGCCGCGGGGGCGACATCCCTAATAAAACCTCAACAGTGCCAGGTTCCCAGCCACAACAGTGCCAGGATTTTCCCGCCACAACAGTGCCAGGGTTCCGGCCACCACAGTGCCAGGCTCCCGGCCACAACGTGCCAGGTTCCCGGCCACAACAGTGCCAGGTCCCGCCACAACAATGCCAGGTTCCCGGCCACAACAGTGCCAGGTTTTCCCGCCTCAACATGCCAGGTTCCCGGCCAACAACAGTTGCCAGTCCCGGCTACAACAGTGCCAGGTTCCCGGCCACAACGTGCCAGGTTTCCCAGCTACAAACAGTGCCAGGTTCCGCGTCCACAACAGTGCCAGGTTTCCCGGCTACAACAGTGCCAGGTTACGTCCACAAAGTGCCAGGTTCCCGTCTACAACAGTGCCAGGTTCCCGCTACAACAGTGCGTTTCCCGGCCACAAAAATGCCAGGTTCCCGTCCACGACCAAAGCGAGGTTCCGGCCACAACAATGCCAGGTTCCCGGCCACAAACAATGTCCCAGGATCCCCGGCCACCAACAGTGCCAGGTTTTCCGGCCAAACAGGTGTCCCAGTTCCCGGCCACAACAATGCAGGTTTCCCGCCACAAACATTGCCAGTTCCGGCCACACCAGTGGCCAGGTTCCCGCCACAACAGTGCCAGTTCCAGGCTACAACAGTGGCCAGGTTCCCGGCCAAACAACGTGCTCAGGTTCCTGGCCACAACAGTGCCAGGTTCCCGGCCACAACAATTCCAGGTTCCCGGCCACAACAGTGCCAGATCCCGGCCCACAACAGTGTGCCAGGTTCCCGTCTACAACAGTGCCAGGTTCCGGGCCACAACAGTGCCAGGTTTCCCGCCACAACAGTGCCATGTTCCCGGCTACAACATTGCCAGGTTTCCCCGGCCACACAGTGCCAGGTTTTCCCGGCTACAACAGTGCCAGTTTCCCGGCCACCAACGTGCCAGGTTTTTCCCGGCCACAAACAGTGCCAGGTTCCTGCCACAACAATGCCATTTCCCGGCCACAGACCAGTTCAGGTTCCCGGACACAACAGTGGCCAGGTTCCCGGCCACAACAGTGCCAGGTTTCCCGGCTACAATAGTGCCAAAGTTCCCGGCCACAACAGTGCCAGGTTTCCGCCCAAAACATTGCCAGGTACCCCGAGCCACAACAGTGCCAGGGTTCCCGGCCCACAACAGTGCCAGGTTCCCGCCACAACAATGCCAGGTTTCCCGGCCACAACAGTGCCAGGTTCCGCCTCAACAGTGCCAGTTCCCGGCCACAAAGTGCCATTCCCGCTACCCAGTGGCCAGGTTCCCGGCCACACAGTGCCAGATTTCCCAGCTACAACAGTGCCAGGTTTCCCGGCCACAACAGGTGCCAGTTCCCGGCTACAACAGTGCCAGGTTCCTCGGCCAAAACAGTGCCAGGTATCCCGGCTACAACAGTCCAGGTTCCCGGCTACAACAGTGCCAGGTTCCCGGCCACAACAAGGTGCCAGGTTCCCGGTCCCCACGACAATGCCAGGTTCCCGGCACAATAATGCCAGGTTCCCGGCCACAACAATGCAGGTTTCCCGGCCACAACATGCCAGTTTCCGGCCACAACAGTGCCAGGTTCCCGTGCCACATCAATGCCAGTTCCCGCCACACAGTGCCAGGTTTCCCGGCCACAACCAGTGCCAGGTTCCCGGCCACAACAGTGCCAGTTCCAGCTACAACAGTGCCAGGTTCCCGGACCACAACAGTGCCAGGTTCCAGGCACAACAGTTCCAGGTTCCCGGCCATCAACAAAGCCAGGTTCCGGCCACAACAGTGCCAGGATCCCCGGCCACAACAGTGTGCCAGGTTTCCCGGCTACAAACAGTGCCAGGTTCACGGCCACAACAGTTCCAGGTTCCCGGCCACAACATGCCAGGTTCCCGGCTACAACATGCCAGTTTACCGGCCACAACAGTGCCAGGTTCCCGGCTACAACAGAGCCAGTTTCCCGGCCTCAACAGTGCAGTTTTCCCGGCCACAACAGTGCCATGGTTCCATGGCCACAACAATGCCAGTTCCCGGCCACAACAGTGCCAGTTCCCGGCCACAACAGTGCCAGGTTCCCGCCACAACAGTGCCAGGTTCCCGCTACAATATTGCCAAGTTTCCCGGCCACAACAGTGCCAGTTTTCCGGCCAAAACTTGCCAGGTTCCCTCCACAACAGTGCCAGGTTCCCGGCCACAACAATGCCAGTTCCCCGCCACAACAATGAAAAGGTTCCCGGCCACAACAGTGCCAGGTTCCCGGCCACAACAGTGCCAGGTTCCCGGCCACACAATGCCAGGTTTCCCGCCACAACAATGCCAGGTTCCCCGCCACAACATGCCAGTTCCCGCCACAAACAAGGCCAGGTCCCGGCCACAACAGTGCCTGTTTCCGGCCACAACAATGCCGGTTCCCGGCCACAACAGTGCCATGTTATCCCGGCCACAAAATGCCAGGTTCCCCGGCCACAACAGTGCCAGGTTCCTGGCCACAACAATGCCAGTTTCCCGCCACAACAGGCCAGTTCCCCGCCGACGGTCTCTCGTAGGTGCCCAGGTTCCCGGCCACAACAGTGCCAGGTTCCCGGCTACAATAGTTCCAATTTCCCCGGCCACAACATGCCAGGTTTTCCGGCCAAAACATTTGCCAGGTTCCCGGCCACAACAGTTGCCAGGTTCCCGGCCACAACAATTGCCAGTTTTCCCGTCCCACAACAATGCAGGTTCCCGGCCACAACAGTGCCAGGTTTCCCGCCACAACAGTGCCAGGTTTCCAGGCCACAACAATGCCAGGCTCCCGGCCACAACAATGCCAGGTCTCCCGGCCACAACAGTGCCAGGTTCCCGGCCACAACAATGCCAGGTTTCCCCCGCCACAACAGTGCCAGTTCCCGCCACAACAATGCCGGTTCCCGGCCACACAGTGCCAGATCCCGCCACAACAATGGCAGGTTCCCGGCCACAACAATGCCAGGTTCCCGGCCACAACAGTGAAAGGGTCCCGCCACAACAGTGCCAGGTTTCCCCGTCCACAACAGTGCCATTTCCCGTCCACAAACAATGCAGTTCCCGACCACAACAATTCCAGGTTCCCGGCCACAACAGTGCCAGGTTTCCCGGCCACAACAGTGCCAGTTCCCGGCCACAACAATGCCAGGTTCCCGGCCACAACAGTGCCAGTTTTCCCAGCCACAACAGTGCCAGGTTTCGCGGCCACAAACAGGCAGGTTCCCGGCCACAACAGTGCCAAGTTCCCCGGCCACAACAATGCCAGGTTCCCGGCCACAACAATGCCAAGTTCCCGGCCACAACAATGCCAGGTTCCCGGCCACAACAATGCCAGGTTCCCGGCCACAACAATGCCAGTACCCGGCAAGCACAGTGCAGTTCCCGCCACAACAGTGCCAGGTTCCCGGGCCACAACAATGCCAGGTTCCCGGCCCCACAGTGCCAGGTTCCCGCCACAACATTGGCCAGGTTCCCGGCGCACAACAGTGCCAGGTTCCCGGCTACAACAGTGCCACGTTCCCGGCCACAACAGTGCCAGGTTCCCGGCCACAAAAGTGCCAAGTTCCCGGCTACAACTTTGCCAGGTTCCCAGCCACACATGGCCAGGTTCCCGCCACAACATGCCAGGTTCCCGGCCACAACATTGCCAGTTTCTCGCCACAACAGTGCCAGGTTCCCGCCACAACATGCCAGATCCCGGCCACAACAATGCCAATGTTCCCTGCCACAACAATGCCAGGTTCCCGCCACGACAATGCCAGTTTCCCGGCCACAACAGTGCCAGGTTCCCGGCCACAACAATGCAGGTTCCCGGCCACAACATCCAGGTTCCCGGCCACAACAGTGCCAGGTTCCCGGCCACAACAGTGCCAGGTTCCCGGCTACAACAGTGCCAGGTTCCCGGCCACAACAGTGCCAGGTTCCCGTGCACAAAAGTGCCGGTATCCCGGCTACAACAGTGCCAGGTTCCCAGCCACAACATTGCATGTTTCCGCCCACAACAGTGCCAGGTTCTCGGCCACAACAGTGCCAGGTTTCCCGCCCAAACAATGCCAGGTTCCCGGCCACAACAATGCCAGGTTCCCGGCCACAACAATGCCAGGTTCCCGGCCACGACAATGCCAGGTTCCCGGCCACAACAGTGCCAGGTTCCCGGCCACAACAGTGCCAGGTTCCCGGCCACAACAGTGCCGAGGTATCCGGCCACAACAATTCCAGGTTCCGGCCAGGACAATGCAGACCCGGCCACAACAATGCCAGGTTTCCCGGCCACAACAATGCCAGGTACCCGGCCACAACAGTGCCAGTTTCCCGTCCACGACCATGCCAAGGTCCCGCCACAACAGTGGCCAGGTTCCCGCCAACAACAGTGTCAGATCCCGCCACAACAGTGCCAGGTTCCCGTGCCACAACAATGCCAGGTTCCCGACCACAACAATGCCAGGTTCCCGGCCACAACAGTGCCAGGTTCCCGGCCCACAACAGTGCCAGTGTACCCGCCACAACAATGCCCATTTTCCCGGGCCACAACAGTGCCAGTTTCCCGCCACAACAGTGGCCAGGTTCCCGGCCACAACATGTGCCAGGTTTCCGGCCACAACAGTGCCAGGTACCCGGCCAAACAAGGCCAGGACCCCGCACAACAGTGCCAGGTTCCCGCCACACATGCCAGGTTTACCGGCCACAACAGTGGCCAGGTTCGCCGGCTACAACAGTGCCAGGTTTTCCCGGCCACAACAGTGCCAGGTTCCCGGCTGACAACAGTGCCATTTCCCCGCCACAACAGTTCCAGGTTCCCGGCTACAACATGCAGGTTTCCCGGCCACAACAGTGCCAGGTTCCCGGCTACAACAGTGCCAGGTTCCCGGCCACAAAAGTGCAGTCCCGGCCACAACAAAGCCAGGTTCCCGGCCACAACATTGCATGTTTCACGGCCACAACAATGCCGGTTCCCGGCCACGACAATGCCAGGTTCCCGGCCACAAACAGTGCCAGTTCCCCGGCCACAACATGCAGGTTTCCCGTCCACAACAGTGCCAGGTTCCCGCCCCAACAGTGCATGTTCCCCGGCCACAACAGTGCCAGGTACCCGGCCACAACATTGCCAAGTTCCCGGCCACACAGTGCCAGGTTTCCGGCCACAACATGCCAGTATCCCACCACAACAGTGTCCAGGTTCCCGGCCACAACATGCCAGGATCCCGTCCACAACAGTAGCCAGGTTCCCGTGCCACAATAGTGCCCAGTATTTCCCGGCTACAACAGTGCCAGGGTTTTCCTCCGTCCACAACAGTGGCCAGTATTTCCCGGCTACAACATGCCAGTATCCGCCACAACAGTGCCAGGTACCCGTGCCACAACAGTGCCAGTTCCTGGCCCACACAATGCCAGGTTCCCGGCCACAACATGCCAGGTTCCTGGGCCACAATCAGTGCCAGGGTTCCCGGCCACAACAGAGCCAGGTTCCCGGCCACAACAGTGTCCAAGTTCCCGGCCAACAACAGTGCCCAGGTATTTCCGGCCACAACATATGCCAGGTTCCAGGGGCGCCACAACATGCCAGGCTCCCGCCACAACAGTGCCAGGTTCGGGGGGGGGGCCCACAACAGTGCCAGGTTCCCGGCCACAACAGTGCCAGGTTACCCGGGCCACCAACAGAGCCAGGTCGTGCCAGACTAAACACATAGATAATGACAAATCTCAGAACATATAAAAAAATAACAGATTCTACTGGCAATTATGTAATATGTATTACATTTTTAGGATAAAACTATAAAGTTCAACACTGAATTAATTATCAACAACTCTTTGCTTTACAGGTTTGTGTTGTTCTCTGCACACAGGTTTGTGTTGTTCTCTGCACACAGGTTTGTGTTGTTCTCTGCACACAGGTTTGTGTTGTTCTCTGCACACAGGTTTGTGTTGTTCTCTGCACACAGGTTTGTGTTGTTCTCTGCACACAGGACTGTGAATTTACTGCAGTTAATGAAAATAACAAGTGTCGATTTATTGGTGGTCCTAATCCTGTACACCTTAAATACATCCAGGTGACTACTGGTGTAGCTAGTCTAAAACATACTGCATTTCCCACAAGTTTCACATTACAAGCAACACAGAAGCAACACCAACAATAATTCCCAAGTGTTGATACAACTGACAGTTTAGCAACATTGTGTTCATGGTTAGGAGTATTTAAAGAAGGATGATAGACCTACCTGTCCATGCGTTGCGAGAGTTGTCCCACGCTGACCAGTAAAAAAAAAATTTCCCACACTTACTTGTAAAGGAAAACATGGAAAATAAATATTAAGTCATTTTACTCATCCTCAAGACCTAAATATCATAACCAATGTGTACATTAATGATTGCAAAATTAATTATTTTCATTCGACACGACCCGTCAGGGGGGGGGGGGGGGGGGGGGGGGGGGGGGGGGGGGGGGGGGGGGGGGGGGGGGGGGGGGTGGGGGTGGGCAGGATCACCTATCACGCTGGAAGCAACCAGAGCTTCGTAAATCAAGTGTAACTGGAGGCTGATTATTATAATTATAATCAAAACTGAATGAGCTAAACACCATGGTCATACAGCGCCACAGTATATTGAAGGTATGAGTGATAAATCTGTCACTGTCAAGTCAAAAAGCGAGTCTGTGTTCAAGGTGGTGGGCATCAGCGAGAGGGAAGATAAACTAAGGGTGCTAGAGCCGGTGACGACGTCCAAAGTGATTTCTGCGTGCTCGCAAATAGACTGGACCGTCCACAGAATATGGTAAACTTGAAATAGGAAACCTGACAATACCGCGCGCAGTGGAACTGGGCACCTCTCTATGAAAACCCACGATGAGACGTGTGTGCCCAGTGCGTAGACCTCACAACCGCTGATATGCCAACCGTAATGGCAAAATACACAAATTTTGCTGTGAAGCTCAACATTTATGATAGAAGACTGTAAATAGCGTTGGACTTGTACATTCAATTCGGAAGGTCACGTTTATCTCCAGTCTTTGTAATACTGAATGAAATCAAAAACATTGTTGAGTGATTTTTCCAAGCAACTAGTTGACTCCACCATCCGAAGGAAGGAAACTAAGAGATAATAGACTTGTGTAACTAATGAACTAATTACACTGCTATGTCCACTTATTCAGTGAATAAGTAAATACAAGAGTGGAAAAAATTAATAGGAACACCTTGATCTTTAACATTTTTTAGTTTCAATAAAGGTTCACTTCTATTTTGCAGCAAAAACAACGCCAATTCATCGAAAAATTTATCATATAGCATTTGAACAGAATCCAGGGAAAAAATTGTGCCTTTAATTAAACAAAAACATGCAGAAAATCTTCAAATGATGACGGTGGGACGAAAATCGGTTCCTGGACTTTGGCAGTTTCCTACTGACTCTCACAGATCAGACCGGGTGATTGTGGAGACAATACAAGTGTTCACCATCACTGTCATGTTATTCATACCATTTTTTAAATCGCTCTAGCGGAGTGAATTGGTTGGATTATTTGTCTTGAATGATAGCACAAAAGGTACCGTAATACAGTTTAAATTGATTATTCAGTTTTTTGACTCTGCAATCAGCAATCTTCACTTTTATTATTTCCTAAATAATTCACACAAGTTGATTGTGTTTGCACTGACAAAACTCTGGCCACGTTTATATCACGCCGACCAGCTTAAGGGAAGGACCTCCCTCCCTCAACTATTTTAATACACTGCATCGCGTACGTCAGTAGGCTTCATCAACAAAGACTTTCGTTACAACTTTGAGGAATATCATGGCATTAAAATTACATACCACAAAATATGAGGTCAATCAATCAGACTGAACATCGAACAGAACACGAGAGACCTACTACGTTTTGATGGACAAAATTGCAGGTCGCTTAATAAGGTTGAGAATATTTTAGTAAATACCGGTGGAATATCAAACTAGCTGCCTTAATTTTGGAGGACTCGAGTTTGTCACTGGCTAATCTTGATGATATTTTAGACATCTAAAATAACATACAAGATGTTCACAGTAATACCACTGTTGACTATGATAAAATTCGCACAATCATTGCCAAGCTACAGTTGTTGAAGAGTTGTATTAATGAAACAGCGTTTTTTAAACTGATCAATTTTAGAGGTTAAAAGATGTTATCCTACTTAATCTCATTTCTAAGGTATACTACCTCCCCCGGGATGCCACCGTCAATAACACCCATGTGCCTACTAACTCCTGGATGAACAAGGACAGCAGTTGTAAGGAAACGTGCCAAAAGTTTCCAACCGTGCAGGGGATCGAACCATGGATGTCCAAGATTTCAAGTAAAAAAAAAATCTTTATGTGATGGTAGGAGTAGTGGTAATGGTTGTAGTAATAGTTGGTAAATTCCGGCAGCACACCTGGTTCAGAATAGTATAACAAGGCTTGTCAACTGAATCTGTCTTAGTTTTGTGTTAGATGTAATTAATGATACAATGATGAGAGCGGCTACATAACATTTACCTTCGAATTTTTCCCCCTTCTTTTATTCAAAGTTTTGAAACATCGAAGTTCACCAGATGAGTAAACAACTTTCTATGATGGACACACATTGTTCCTATTATCAATCTGCGGTTTCTAATATGTAAATTTCTTCCCATCCACTGCAGGAAATTTACCCCACCAGCTTCTGTCTTTTTTTTTTTTTCATTCTTTTCTTTCGTCCAGCGAGGAAGTATTTGCTTATTTTCTCGGGTTACCTTCTATGTTAGCATGCAGCCTGTAACTTGTGTTACTAGCTATGTACTATCAAATGTGTTAAAGCACACTGAACAAACGAATCGTCATCTGAATAATAAAAAAAAATCCAACTACTGCTTGTCACTTAACTACAACTTTGTGGTGTTCCAATTCCATCCACTATAACAACTAATTATTGGAGGTCAATAATTCCTCCCTGGGTAATAGCCTCAAATCTTGTCATTCTCTTCTGATTTTTTTTGTCCCGCCTTGTCTGCCATTACCTGGTACTCCAGCGAAGTCGACAACGCATCATCAAACCATTTTAGCCAAACATTTAAATTTAAGGCGGTATTTCCACCACGGATAAATTTAAATATTTACTTACACAATAACCAAGATTATCTCAATAACAAAACTTGTATTCATGTTTGGAATGTGATTCTTCAACAAGATGGCGTCTATGAAGGCTAGAAACGTAAAGGAGTTTTGGCAGAGGACCAGTTAATAGAATTACAAAAAAAATAGTAACAAAAAGAGAAGTTTGGTGCAATGTCTCAAGGCCCTAGCAATGCTGATACCGACCAGATGTGGAAAATAACACTTATGCAGCTCTCCTGCTGTACTCCGTTTTTATTCGTATAGACTACCTCCATTATCACTGCTATTATTTCTTCGTTAATACAACACACTGCACACCACCAACACAATTTCCTCCTTTTTTCTCGCTCAATTCCCCAGCTCCTCTTGCATAATATTCTGCTCCCCCCTTAACTTTTCGCCACAGGCATCTAGACATTCTATGAGCCTTCTTGTAACTCGGGCTGCAACCCCTTGTGCCAGGAATCTCTCAAACGAATTAGATCATTTGGAGCTGAGAGCCTTATACCAGGGAAACACCAGTCCTGGTATACTCAGAGATTAAGGCAGCGGTTTCGTTTGTTTAGTATAATATGAAATTCAAGTCCCAGACTGGTATTTATACGTCTGTGTTATGGTGTTGTCTCACGCCAGATTATTCTTTCAGTGACTTTTTATTTCAGTTTTCCTTCGTGGTGGGAAAGAGAAATTTTGTCTCTTTTTGTAACATCACGATATAATTGGTGCAATGTTTCATCTAGTAAATAGTGATGTATGATTTTATATGAGCTAACACAGTAGAGGGTGAACCATTGCCATTCCATGACTGTGTCCTCTTTCTTCCTCAGAAAACATACTCGAGAAACCATGCAAACCTCAAAATTCAACGACCTAATACATTCCCAAGAAGAAAGGAATTGCACCAAGCCCAGAGCTTAACACCATCGGCTATATAAAATGGTTGATCAATATAAAATTCGCTGTGCCTGGACAACTAGAGCGTGAAGGTCGTGATATTGTTTCCACAGAGGAAACCAGAATAATCAATGCAAATGATATAATTACCTGGAAATGACTGATGTTATTTGATGTGGGTATATATGGTGGACACGTTTAGAACAAAAATAGAGAGAGGAAGGTCCAAAGGATAATTTTGAAAATAACCCAAGTGAAATATGTTTATAGCCGAGAATGTGATGGACTGTACAGCATACTACAGAAATTTAAAAAAAAATGATGATAAATAAAAAGAATATGTACATTCCTTTAATTATTTATTTATTTATTTTATTAATTTATCGAAACATCAATTATTGACTAGTTTGGGAGTTTACTCTATCATCAGACACTGTACAAAATCATAGATCAGTTATAAAGAACCTGATCTTAACATATGCTAAACATTATGTTATTATAAGTATTATGGAAAGATAAAAAAAAATAAAAAGTAGGAATAGAGTAAGTTACTTTATTTCTAGTTATGTAATTTTATTTTCATTTTTAAGATACTGGAACAAAGTAGAACTCATCCGTCCGTATTTCATAGTTGTCTTGTGTTCCAGCATCCTACCTGGAAACTGACGCCAGGTCTTGTGTTCCAGCATCCTACCTGGAAACTGACGCCAGGTCTTGTGTTCCAGCATCCTACGTGGAAACTGACGCCAGGTCTTGTGTTCCTGCATCCTACGTGGAAACTGACACCAGGTCTTGTGTTCCAGCATCCAACGTGGAAACTGACGCCAGGTCCTTGTGTTCCATGCAATCCTACGTGGAAACTGACACAGATCTTGTGTCCCACATCCCTACCAGGAAACGACGCCAGTCTTGTGTTGTAACATCCTACAGAAACTGACGCCAGGTCTTGTGGTCCTGCATCCTACTGTAACTGACGCCAGGGTCTTGTGTCCAGCATCCTACGTGGAAACTGACGCCAGGTCTTGTGTTGTAGACATCCTACTTGGAAACCTGACGCCAGGTCTTGTGTTTCCTGCATCCTAACAATGGAAACTGATGCCAGGTCTTGTGTTCCAGCATCCTACCGTGGAACTGACGTCAGGTCTTGTGTTCAGCTTCCTACGATGTAAACTGAACGCCAGTCCTTGTGTTCCTGCATCCTTCCGTGGAAATGAACGCCAGGTCCTTGGTGTTCCAGAAACCTACGTGGGGAAACTACGCCAGGTCTTTGTGTTCCCAGCATCCTACGTGGAAACTGACGCCAGGTCTTGTGTTCCAGCATCCTACGTGGAAAACTGACGTCGGTCTCGTGTTCCAGCTCCTACGTGGAAACTGACGCCAGGTTCTGTGTACCAGCATCCTTCGTGGAAAATGACGCCAGGTCTTGTGTCCAGCATCCTACGTTGAAACTGACGCCAGGTCTTGTGTACCTGCAACCTACTGGAAACTGACACCAGGTCTTGTGTTCCAGCATCCAACGCGGAAACTGACCCAGGTCTTGTGTTCCGCCAACCTACGTGGAAACTGACGCCAGGTCCGTGGTGTTCCAGCATCCTACCTGGAAACTGACGCACAGGTCTTGTGTTTGTAACATCCTACTGGAAACTGAGCCAGGTTCTTGTGATTCCTGCAATCCTACGTGAAACAGACGAGCCAGGTCTTGTTCAAGCAGTCCTACGTGGAAACTGACGAGCCAGGTCTTGTGTTGTAACATCCACGTGGGTACTGACGCCAGTCTTGTGTTCCTGCATCGTACATGGAAACTGATGCCAGGTCTTGTGTTCCACAACCTACGTGGAAACTGACGTCAGGTCTTGTGTTCCAGCTTCCTAAGTGGAAACTGAACGCCAGGTACTTTGTTCCAGCATCCTACGTGTAAACTGACGCCAGGTCTTGTGTTTCACAGCATCCAACGTGGAAACTGACGTCCAGTTCTTTTGTTCCAGCTTCCTACGTGAAACTGAACCGCCAGGTCTTGTGTTTCAGCATCCTTCGTGGAAAATGACGCCAGGTCTTTGTGTTCCAGCATCCTAACGTGGAAAAACTACGCAGTTCTTGTGTTTCCAGCACTACGCGGAAACAGACGCCAGGTCTTGTGTTCCATCATCCTCGTGAAACTGACGCCAGGTTTTGTGTCCAGCCATCATACTGGAAACTGACGCCAGGTCTTGTGTTCCACATCCTACGTGGAACGACGCCAGGTCTTGTTGTTATACATCCTACGTGGAAAACTGGACGCCAGTCTTGTGTTTCCAGCATCCTAACTTGGAAACTGACGCAGGTTTTGTGTTCCAGCATCCTACGTGAAACTGGACGCCGAGGTCCTTGTGTTGTAACACCTACGTGGAAACTGACGCCAGGCTTTGTTCCAGCATCCACGTGGAACAGAAACGCCAGTCCTTGTGTTTCAAGCATCCTACTGGAAACTGACGCCAGGCCTGTGTTCCTGCATCCTTACGTGTGAAACTGATGCCAGGTCTTGTGTTCCACATCCTACGTGGAAACTGACTTCAGGATCTTGTTTCCAGCTTCCACCGTGGAAACTGACGCCAGTCTTGTGTTCCAGCATCCTTCGTGAAAATGACGCCAGGTCTTGTGTTCCAACATCCTACTGGAAACTGACGCCAGGTCTTGTATCCAGCATCCTACGTGGAAACTGACGCCAGTCTTGTGTTCCAGCATCCTACCTGAAACCTGCGCCAGGTCTAGTGTTTTGTAACATCCTACGTGAAACTGACGCCAGGTCTGTGTTTCCTGCATCCTACGTGGAAACTGACGCCAGGTCTTGTGATCCAGCATCCTACGGAAACTGACTTTCAGGTCTTTGTGGATCCAGCTTCCTACGTGATACTGACGCCAGGTCTTGTGTTCCAGCATCCATCGTGGAAAATGACGCCAGGTCTTTGTGTTCCAGCATCCTACGTGGAAACTGACGTCAGGTCCTTGTGTTCCAGCATCCTACGGGAAACTGACGCCAGGTCTTGTGTTCCAGCATCCTTCGTGGAAACTGACTCAGGCCTTGTGTTCCAGGCATCCTTCGTGGAAAACTGACGTCAAGGTCCTTGTGTTCCAGCATCATCGCGAAAACTGACGTCCAGGTCTTGTGTTCCAGCATCCTACGTGGAAACTGACGCCAAGGTCTTGTGTTTCCAGCATCCTACGTGGAAACTGACGTCAGGTCCTTGTGTTCCAGCATCCCTTCGTGGAAAATGTCGCCAGATCATGTTCCAGCATCCGACGTGGAAACTGACGCCAGGTCTTGTGTTTGCAACAACCTACGTGTGAAACTGAACACCAGGTCTTGTTTTTCAACATCCAACGGTAATACTGACGTCAGTCTTGTCCCTTCCAGCATCTACGAAGAACCTGACGCCAGGTTCTTGTGTTGCAACATTCCTACGTGAAACTGACGCAGGTCTGTGTTCCAGCATCGTATGTGAAACTGACGCCAGGTCTTTGTGTTCCAGCATCAAGCGTGGAAACTGACGCCAGGTCTTGTGGTTCCAGCAATCCTACGTGGGAAACTGAAACGCCAGTCTTGTGTTCCAGCATCCTACGTGGAAACTGACGCCAGGTCTTGTGTTCCTGCATCCAACGTGAAACTGACGCCAGTCTTGTGTTTTTCAGCATCCTACGTGGACTAACTGACGCCAGGTCTTGTGTTTTTCCGCATCCTACGTGTAAACAGACACGCCGGTTCTTGAGTGTTCCATAAAAACCACTATTGAAGAAATTGTGACTCACACTCGTGATGAACCTAAACTACCCCAACCTCAAAATGCCATTATTTCCACATGTCCCAAGAGAGACCTCAAAAAAACTCAAAAGTGCTCCTTCACCCGACATTTAGCAACCACACGACACCCTCTTTAAGAATTCACTCACTCAACTACAACACATAACGGAAACACGACCTGAGCCTCCCAACTCCTAACGCCCTAGCCAACCAGCACTTTACCTCATTCTGATACAAGCCAGCCAGCGACACTGTCTGCAGTCTGCTCTCTACATGCCCTCTCTACGCTTGACCATCACAATGCAACGCAGCAGGGTCTAGCCCCTGGCTCTTTCATTCACCTACCTCCACTCACCGATGTATTTCTTCGCCTGACCACACTTTCCGCACTTCACCCACATGTGGTCTTACCTGTGAGTCTTTGTATCGTTCGTAAGTACGAGGATAAAGAAGATTGATTGATAACCTCTGCGGCTCGAGTTATTTTTTTTTTCTTTTTACTTAATTAGAAGTATATAAATAAAACTCAACTTTGAAAACTTCTCTCCACATTGCTTTCGTGTAGATGAAATATGGTTAAAATTTTCATTGCGACAGATTTCTAAAAATGATATTATTTGTGCATAAAGAATTCCAAATGAATATTCAATTTAGGATTTAGATATAAAAGCTGTAGTGAAAACGCCATCAAGCCCAAATCATTTTACGACTAAAATAATCACAGAAAATATTTCCCCAGCACGATACGGCAGACAAGACTTGAATAACCATTTCCACTTAAACGCCATCAAATAGACCTCTAATACAAGAAATTCATTGCTTATTGCTAAACATCTAATCTCGGTGATCACTTAAAATTAAATTTAAATTCTAAACAGTCATACTCATATAAAACAATGTTTGATATTTTTATCTTAGGTAAAATTGTCACAATATTCTTCCCTCCACAACAGTGCCAGGTTTCCCGGCCACAACAGTGCCAGGTTTCCCGGCCACTACAGTGCCCAGGAGTTCCCGGCCACAACAGTGCAGTTCCCGGCCACAACAGTGCCAGGTTCCCGGCCACAACAGTGCCAGGTTCCCGGCCACAACAGTGCCAGGTTCCCGGCCACAACAATGCCAGGTTCCCGCCACAACAATCCAGGTCCCAGGCCACAAAAATGCCAGGATTCCCGGCCACAAACAGTGCCCCGTTCACGGCCACTAACAGTGCAAGGTCCCGGCCACAACAGTGGCCAGGTTTCCCGGCCAACAACAAATGATAGGTTCCCGGCCACACAACAAAGCCAAGGTTCCCGCCACAATCATTGCCATGTTCCCGGCCACAACAGTGCCAGGTTCCCGCCACTACAATGCCAGGTTCCCGGGCCACAACAGTGCCATGTTTCCCGGGCCCACAACAATGCCAGGGTTCAAGGCCACTGCAGCAGAGCCGGAGCCGAGGTTTACGCCGGCCCAGCGAACAGATGCCGCTGTTTGGTGATTCCGCGCGGTTTTCTACAACAGCGGTTGGCCTCTGGGGAGATGGTCCGCGGTGGCACCACAACAGTGCCGGATATGTATACGATCCGACTGCGGAGCATCTGAGCATGCGGCGTTACTGCGGGTCTCTCCGTGCGTTTGTGGCCACAACAGTGGCACAGGTACCCTGGCACACATTGTTGTGGTTGGACAAGTGATTTGTTGGTACTGATGTAGGATGGGGGAGGGAAACCGTACCGGAAGGATGCCAGGTGGGTCCGCGTGACCACAACAAGTGCCAGTTATCCCAGGCCACAACATTGCCAGGTCCCGCGCACAAACAGTGGCCATGGGTTCCCGGCACAACAATGCCAGGGTTCCCGGCCACAACATGCCAGGTTCCCGGCCAAACAGTGCCAGGTTCCCGGCCACAACATTGTCCAGGTTCCCGGCCACAACAGTGCCAGGGTTCCCGCCACAGACAATGGTGCCAGGTTCGGCCGTGCCAGCCACAGGTTGCGCAGGTGGACCGGCGTTGGTCGCGCGGACTGAACAATGGCGAGATGTTCCGGCGATCACACACACAGTATGTCGCGAGTGGAGGTCGCGCGATCCGCAATCTGGATAAGGGGGGAAGTTAAGGGATAGGGGGGAGAAAACAGAGGCTTAAGATCATTGGGCTGCTGAGCGGCGCCGGGAACAACGAGCTCAGAGAGTTCGTGCTGGCCGTATCAACCTGGCACTCGCGCGCGCGATATTGTGGCCGGGAACGAGGCTTCCTCAAGGGGCGCCTGGCACATTACGCGCGCTGTCCGTGGCCCAGGTCTTGTGTTCCCCATCCTACGGGAAACTGACGCCAGGTTTGGTTTTCCGCACCTACTGGAAACACCCAGTCTGTTTTCCACATCATACGGGGAAAACTGACGCCAGGTCTTGTGTTCCAGTATTCTACGTGGAAACTGACGCCAGGTCTTGTGTTCCAGTATTCTACGTGGAAACTGACGCCAGGTCTTGTGTTCCAGCATCCTACGTGGAAACTGACGCCAGGTCTGTGTTCCCAGCATCCTAGTGGAAACTGACGCCAGGTTTTGTGTTCCAGCATCCTACGTGGAAACTGACGCCAGGTCTTGTGTTCCAGCATCCTACGTGGAAACTGACGCCAGGTCTTGTGTTCCAGCATCCTACCTGGAAACTGACGCCAGGTCTTGTGCTCCAGTATTCTACCTGGAAACTGACGCCAGGTCTTCACTGTATAAAGAAGGTCACTGTCTTGACGAAGACTTTTTATATTCCTGTAATTGTTTTTTTAAGAAACAATTATCTAATTTATTAGGACGGAAGATTATGATATCTAAATATTCGCTCTTCTCCTGAATGATATTATGGAAAACAATGTTTTCTTTGTTAGTCGCTAGAGTCGTTTTATAATAGTTTTTTGCTTGATATATAATATATATAAAATATATATATATATATATATATATATATATATATATATATAATATATAATAAAATATATATATAATATATATATAAAAATTATAAAATAGTATATATATATTATAAAATATAATATAAAAATTAAAATATTATATAATATATAAATATATATATATAAATATTTTATATATATATATATATAAAATATATATATATGTCGTGCCGAATAGGCAGAACTTGCGATGTTGGCTTAAATAGCAAAGCTCATCTTGCCATATAGGACAAGCGAAAATTTGTGTATGCAATAATTTCGCCAAAAATTTAAATCCTGAACCTAACGAAAAAATAAAATTGATTGGGGTTTGTTTTAGTACTAAATTATTGTAAACGTATTTAAAATATATTAGTTGGTTAGGCTAAAATAAATTGCTCTTTTTATAATAAGGTTAGGTAAGTTTTCTAAGATTCTTTTGGTGCAAAATTAAAAAAAATTTCATTAACATTAATGAAAAAAATGTATCTTTAAACGTATAAGAGAAAATTTCAGAAAGTACTTAATTTTAAATGAGTTCTTGCTAATTGGCCAGTTTTACATATTCGGCACGACATATATATATATAAGTAGTGAAGTTTTCTACAGGGGGGTGTATCCGGTTTAGGGCCTTCCACTGAGCGAGGAATTTCCGGTTTAGGCCTTCCACTGGGCGGTGTATCCGGTCTAGGACCAGCGGCTGGAGGGTCACCTTTTCACACCTAGGTGTTACTTCCGGTTTTGACCATGACCTCGCCCTCGAGACTACCTCACCCTTGACCCCCCCAACCAATACCCCCGCCCACGACCCCCTTCGCGACCCCGCCGTCGCGCCGCGCGCCCACCCGCGCGCCCGCCCGCCGCCCGCCCGCGCGCCCGTCCGCGCGCCCCGCCCGCGCGCCTTCTGCTGCGCCTTCTGCAGCGTCGTCCGGATCGCCCCCGCGCCTCGATTTTTTTTTCTTATGATCTCCTTGGATCAAGGTTTTTGGATTCCCCCCTATGGGGTTTTCGAAATTCTCCAATTCCTCGGATCAAGTTTTTTGGGTACCCCTCCTTTCACCCCCCATCCCCCCAAAATTTCTCAATATCAAAGTCTCCACTTCCTCGGATGCCCTTCCCACTTTCACCCCCATCTCAAAATTTCTCGATAATACAAGTTTTGGATTCCCCCCCCCTATGGGGGTTTCGAAATTCTTATGATCTCCTCGGATCAAGTTTTTTTGGATCCCCCCTATGGGGTTTTCGAAATTCTTATGATCTCCTCGGATCAAGGTTTTTTTGGATTCCCCCTATGGGGTTTTCGAAATTCCTCGGATCAAGTTTTTGGAATCCCCCCTCTGGGAGTAAGCATGCTTACTACAGGTCTAATGAAGGGTGTTTACTCGGCGGTCAGTGACGTCACGTGTTGACCCAGCACACATGTTGAATCAGGTGCCCCTTTTTGGGC
>NW_026505690.1:0-16359 GCF_026875155.1 Cherax quadricarinatus
AAATTTGTGTAAATCGCCAAATTTCCCAAATTTCTGACCACTTTAGGGGTAGTGAAATAAGTGAAGGGGGGTTTTTGTACCATTGACAACTAAAAGTAAATAATTTTTTTCAGGTTACACAGATCTTATATGATTACCTTTGTAAATTGTGAATTCATTACCTCTGTAATTTGCCAGCTACAAAACTTTGAGGCCCAGTCCCTGGACCCATTATGACCCGTAATCTTTGACTACCCCCCCCCACAGGATGGGTATGGGGTGCAAATAAACATTTTAAAACTAATAATAACAAGATTACATACATACAGTAAAAAACCCAAAAAGTCGACAAAGTGACATTTCCAGTACCTGGTTTGGGGTTTTCCCCATATATATTTTTGGTAAAATTTTTTTTTCTGGTTTTTTTTGGCTATCTCATTGAAACTTGGGCAATGTATGATGGAAAGATGATTCTTAACTACAACAAAAAAAAAAAAGGACGGACGAAAAAAAGGGGAGTTCACTTCTCAACCTTTAGCCCCCTTTGCATAATTTTTCGTATGGCTTTTATGGTTGTATTCCGTTTTTTGGACTCTTTTGATAGAAGCAAGATATATTACAGAAATAGACTGATTTGATTGTTTTCATGATGAAAAGTACCTTGAAATTGACTAAAGAAAGGGAAAAATTTTTCGTTTTTTTCAATGTTCAATGAATTTGTGTAAGTCAAGTTGGCTTTTTTTGGGTTTAAGTGTATTTAACCTAACCGCCTAACTGGCAAACTCATAATCCGGCACACTACAGGCCCCCCAATGAGGCCGATTTGTGGGGGAGGTTTGTACCTTTGTGCTAAATTGTTATTTTTTTTTACAAAATTTTTTGTCCAGAATATATCTTGCTTATTTTAATCTTCATTAAATTTTTTAAAAGCCTCCCCAAAATGCTCTCATACAAGGGTTTTTGGGCATGCTGCACCTTTAAAATTTTTTCCCTTTGTACTTCTCTGTATCATTTATTTATTTATTTATTTATTTATTTTTTACAAATTTTAGCATACATACAGAGGGACAAAAAAAATACAGATAAGACAGCTGCCAAAACCACTTATACTAAACATACATTTTGGGCGGCTTAAAATTTAAATAGCAATGATGAAATCATGATAATACTTATTGTAAACAGTAACATAAAGCACAAATGAATTACAAAAAACAGGTCATATGGTTGCATGCATTTTTTTTACATTTTCGATGAGTATCTGTTGGGAGTGTAATTAAAAAAAATTTGAATTTGTTTGGGGTTTTGGGTTTAACATTTATGTGTTTTTATTGTGAAAACATTTAAATATACAATTTAAAAAGGTTCAGTTTTTCAGTTTTTTTTTGGGTTTTGGTGAGTAAGTGATCTTTGAGAAACTTAATTTAAAAAAGGGTATGTTTCTTTTATATTTACGGGTAAGAATTCCAATTTAGGGGCCTTTTAGGGCATTGTTTTTTTGCATAGTGTGAGATGGACACAGGAAACAAAGAGTGATCTGTCCCTTGTTTTATGGCATGTTTCTTTTTGGGGTTTGGGAAAGGGAATTTTGAGGGGGGGTTAATATCAGAGTTAATTAAGTGTTCTATGATTAAAGGGCAGAAATAAGATGGATTTTTTGTATGGTAGTATTTAGTGTATTAAATATTGGTGAATGTGCGCCTTATAGAATTTGTTATCACAAATGCGGGCCTTTTTGTGGGTAATTATGGCTGAGGGGGAAAAATTTTTTTTTGGGGCCCCAGCACAAATTCCATGGGTGAGATAGGGTAAAAAAAAGGAAAAGGGGCCAGGGGGGCTGCTGGGAAATAAAACCGTATCTTCGATAGTATCCCTACAGTTTGGGAAATTTTCTTAAAAATTTTGTTGTTTTGTGTATGAAATTTGAGTCTTTTATCAAGGGGATTCCTAAGAATTTTTCCCTCTGTTAGCTTTTTTATATAACCGTTTTTTCATTTTGTTAAGAGGGCACGTAGCTCTTTTCCCAAAATGAATAAGTAGGTTTTTCAAGTTAGTGTAAGTTTGTTAGTCCTCACCAGTAATATTTTTTGTAATTCGGGATTTACGTATTTGGGTACGGACTGGGTTGGGGGAGAGAAACGTATGTATGTCTCGCAAAAATGTGGGGGTTGAGTAATTGGAAGCATTTGGGAAGGTCATTTTTGTAAGGAGAAAAGAAGAGGGCCCAAAGGGCACTTCCCCGTGGGACACCAAATGTAATTGTTTTCGCAGAAGAGTTTGCCCCATTTGCACACATAATTTGGTTCTGTTGCTGGGTATGATTGGTAGTTAGGGATGCCCTCTTTTAACCATAGTGTGACAAAATTTTCGTGGGGCAAGTCATGGGCAAATGATCAAAAGCTTTACGAAGTCAATGAAGATCCCCATGGGACTTCTTTTTCTCTATTGCATGTATATATGTTCTAGCATGTGTAATAAAACATCATTAGTATTTTTATTAGGCCTAATCCAAATTGGCAAAGGTTGAGTAGTTTTTTGGGAGATAAGGTGGGAGTAGATTCGTTTATAATTAATTTTTTCGAAGATTTTGAGAGAGGGGGTAATTTGGGATTTGGCCTATAGTTATTCACCCTGTTTGGTCTCCTCCTTTGGGGATGGGGGTGACCCTTGCTATTTTGAGAACTGTAGGGGGGGGTGGAGGATTCATGGATTTTTTTAAAAGAGTGTTCAAGATTGGTGATAGCACGTGCCCTTTTTTTTTGTATAAAAAGGGGTGGTAAGGTATTTAAATCCCTGCCTTGTTTTTTAGTGCGTTGATAAAAGGGAACTTCGTAGGTTAGCGGAGCTAGGAACAGTGGTTGGGGATTTTCCGGTGAGGATCATTTGGGTGGGTATCTGGTTTGGGGGATTTTATTGGAAAGGGTTTTGTCCTATAGGGGAGAAGAAATCATTGAGTCGTTTGCTTTTTTCTTTTGGGGGGATTTGGGGGTTCACTATTTTCTAATTTTATTCGCTATTTTCTGATATCTTTTTTTTTCCCAAATTTTTGATAGGGGTTTTTCCAGGTCTTTTTTTTTACACCTCGAAGTTGGATAATCTTTCTCAAAACAATTTTTTTCCCTTTTTTCAGGGTGGGTTGGATTGACAGAAAGTTTTGTTGGTCTCTGGTTTTGTACCCTTCTGACTGTTTTTTATATTGGTGTTTTGTATTTATGGATTTGAGAATCTGGGTGTTAGCCAGGGGCTGTTCAGTCTCTTAGCTGTCACTGTTTTTTTTTTTAGGGCAGGCTTGTTATAGAGGAGATGGGCCTTTCTGATTTTTAACAAAAAACAACCTGCCACTCACCTCTCACTTAATTTTAATTTTTTTTAAGGGCAAGTAATAAGTTACTCTGTGTGTATCTTACCTTTTATTGTTTTTTTTTAATGCCTAATTCTATTGCAAACTTAAAAAAAGTTAGTGTAAACGTTGTCTAGCTTTTATTGCATATTTTAAAATGGCAAAGAAAAAATACTTGTGGACCTGTGTGGAGCCGGCCGGAGGACAACATAAGTTTTCTCTGCTCAGCCATCAAAAAACGTGTATGAATCTGCTTTTGGCCCAGTAACTCCCCCACTCTGCTTTTGTTACAATTTTCGGCTGAATTATTCTTACTTCTCCCTTTTTTTTTTTTATGATGGCATCTAAAGTTTTTGTTAAAAAATTATTAAATTCAGTAGCAAGGTAGTCGATGCAATAATAGGCTCGGGCCCATGAAGGTAGCCGGTAGGTGTACCCAGGCGGGCTACACCTACCGGCCCCCTCAAGGAAGGTTCCTTGATTTTGGTGGGGGGCTCTTGTTTTGGGGAAATTGGATCTGTGCTCCATTTTCCCCCAATTAAGCCTGAAGCCTTCCACATCCCCCCCCAGGCGCTGAAATCCTCAGGTTTGCGCTTTTCCCCCTTGATTATAATAATATAATACACCTGCCGGCACTTTCCTACCGCACCCTACCGGGGTACCTACACTGACTTCCTACAAATAAATACTATCACCTCTCTTCCTAATTAAGACACACAAATTTTAAGGTAAAAAATTAGTGGGACTGCAGTGTATTTTACCTCTCTGGGATGTTTTAAATATCGCATATTAATATGAGACGGGGACCGGCACCCACCCTGGGGTACCTGCACCTACTTCCTACAAATAAGTACTACCACGTTCTCCCTACATTTAAAATTACAAAAACTTTTTAAATAAGTAAGAATGTACTGTGAATGTTTTACTTTGTGTATTTTTTTTGCCTAGTTCTATTTTAATTAATAAATTTTGTGTAAAGTTTTGTCTGGGATTTATACATTTATAAATGGAAAAAGCGTTTGCCTTCCGGAGATTTCTGCATTTCCCGGGGACCTTGAACCCAACCCCTTATAAGTGGGGCCCTACTGTATATGAACGTGAAGTGAATTTTCATTTTTTTTATTTATTTTTTTTTATTTTTTTTTTTGATACATTAAATTTACCCTATGGCATGGTTACAGAGTGAGAGGACTACAGGAGAGAGGTCACAGGAGTGGCAAAAAAAAATTCTTGACTCTGCAAGTCCAAGACACTCTTTAAGGGACTAAAATGTTTTTAAAATTGTGTTTTTCATTAAAAAAATTTGATCTGCCTCTCACTTTTATTCCAAAAGATATCACCTAAGTAAATAACTAAAAAAAATATAGATAAAAAATTTTAAAAAATTTTTCACATATAAAGGGGGTTTTTGACAGCGGGCTCACCCCCAAAGGTTTTTGACGACAGTATTGTGGAAATTTTTTTGGTCTCTAAATTCCACAAACAGATACGGCATCAAAGGGGGCCCCCCACTAGCCGAAAGGAACACTGAGCTGGGGGGCCCTTAAAAACCCCCCCAGACAAAAAGCTTCTCCCTAACTAAAACCCTTTCTCTCCCCCCCAAATTGGCGGGGTGAAGACATTTAAATTTTTAGATTTACCCTTCAGGGAAGGAGTAGGTATTTTACTGTTATATATTAATATTTAAATTTTCTAAAAGGGAACGTAATAAAAGATGTAACCAAACCTTAAAAGGGAGTAAACCGATAAATTTAACAAACACAGGTTAATTACTAGGGAAACTGGCACCCCAGCTTAATGACGAGGGGCGGGGCTCAAAACACAATAGGTTCTTCTCAAGACAGACACCAAAATGACAAACTGCCATGATCACAAGGCGCCCCCCCAATTCTTCACATTCGAAAACCGGGGAAAACTGGAGAGGCACCTCGAGTACCATAATGACCTCCTCTTCAGGCCCTACATAAGACAAGACCCCCACTTTTCCTCATGATTTCGCCATGTCTGGGAGATTGTGGTGAGTTGATCTGTAGGCCCCCTTTTGCAGCTGGAAAACATGCCCTAAGCCCACATCTCTTTCATCTGGAACTATGTCGTGTCTGCATATTTAACTGGGGGATACACACCCTCTTGGTAAGGAATTTCTGGGGTCGCAGGTCACTAATAACGTTTGAAATTGGGAATAAGGGCTCCCTTGCACGGGGTTTCTGGGGGGAAGCCCAAAAGGGGGCAAAGGGCTAAGCGGGAAAGTTGAAGATCAGGATATATCGCAACCCCAAGTAAGTTAGTCCTTTATACATGCATGCGCAAATTTCTTGCAACACCAATCATTTGTAAAATCTTCCTATAAGCCGCTTGTGAGGCAGGACCCACCTCAGACCTCGGTGTCAACAAGTTTGCCGGGGTAGGCGACCCCTTTGGAGGCAGTCCACAAAAATTTTTCACAGTATGGAAATTTTACCTTTGTTCAATACTAGACAAAACATGTATTTTTTTGCGAATTATAAAAAGCATCCAAAAGAATGGAAAAATCCAAAAGTACATGATTTTTTTTTTTTTTTTTTTTATTCCAAGTTATCACTATGGTGTTTTCCTCCCATTTTTTGGCAGTAAGATTTTGGCCTATTTTTATTAGTACACCCTTTAATATTAGATTGAAAGGGTTTTCACAACAAAACATAAAAAAAGTGGGGAAAAAATGTAGTCAAAGAAAGATAAAACCAATATTGCAAACTAGAAAACCCCAAAGGGAAAAAAGAAAACAAGAGGACTCCACTACAATAGTGAATAAATTACCAAAAAAAACTGGTGGGACTCCATTTTGGTGCTGGGGAGCATAGAATAAGAAGAAAAACATCACCAACAGGGAATACAGTCACAAAAACCCCCAAGGCAAACTAAAACCCAAGCCTGGCACATACTATGCATTTGGGGTATTGCGGCATGGGAAATCTGGAAAAACAGAGGGGAAACGTGCAACTATGACCATCCTAAAAAATCCGTCCCAATATAACGGGAAAATGAAAACTCCCTTCCGTAAGCTTTTTCACCCCCTGAAATGTGTACCTTTTCAGTACAGGAAAGACGTGCAAACTAAATTCCACCCCCACCCCATCTAAAGGGGACAAAAAGATACAAAACATCCGGGCCATGGGAAAACCTGGTACCCACACCCTAAAGAGGGGGGGTTTTTTTAATGCCGGGAAAGGAAAAAAAAACGGCAAAATGAAAAAATCGTACACCAAAATCCGTCTTCCTGGGTGGAACCCAGTCGATGGCCCCCTAAAAACCCAAACAGATACAATAAAAATCCCCAAAAAAACCCCCCCCCCCCGTCCCCAACAATACCACCAGTCCGAGACATTTTTCTTTGAAAATAAACGGGGGTCAAAAACCAGCAACAAACAAAAAAATACCTTCCATCCGGGGGACTGCTTGCAGAGGCAAAGGCAAATTTTGCGCTTTCAAAGAGACCCACAAAGGGTCACTTTGGGCAACGAAATATGGGTCCCAGGTTACAACCTATACGATGTGACGAGTAACAGGCAAAAGGGGGGGGTTGGCCTGTACATTGCAGAGTACTTGTTTGCACAAACTGCTTAAGCTTCAAAAAATGTATGGAAGTTTTACATAAAGGTCGAGAACCAAAACCTAGTCATTGTGGAAATTTTTACAAGCCTCCAGAGCAACATACCAGTAAATTCCAGAAACAGCTTTTAAAAAATTTACCACTGTCTGGAAAATCTTCCAGCTCCTGCACCCAACTCTTGCCCTGGGGGATTTCAACTTAAGCACCCAAAAGGAGGAATATACAAATAATATGTACAGTAATAACACCCGGGGGCAGCTCTGATGAAAACCCCCTCACACGAGCTTTTAAATCTCTGACAAAATTTAATTTAAACCGCAAATAAAGAGCCTACTAGACGGAAAATGCACTAGACCTCATCTTCACTAACAATGATATCTGATAAGGAATTCACCATATCAAAACAAAATACTCAGATCACAACAAAAAAGGTTCAGACATGTATGCGGGAGCCCCCAAACCCACATAATGAAATAGTCACGAGGGAGCATTCCCAAATTCCTTTAAAAACAAAAACAAAATGGGCCAAGTAAACCAATCCTAACCGATATAACGGGAAGATATACTAAAACACAACCCCAAATTAGTCTAGAACAGATTAACTTGGTGGCACCGTGTATCAAAGGGGTTATTCCTAAGAAAAAGGGAGGAGTGGGTTAAAATAAAAGAGACAGGCGCCCCTTTTTTACGGGCGAGGGAAAAGAAAAACAAGCGGCTAAAAAAAGGTCAATATACTGAAATGCGGGGAGACACGGGGCAAGAAAAAGCAACATCGAACTACAAAAGGAATCTTATAAGTCAGGATCGCGGGAAAGGACTAAAAGCCATAAAAAATCGAAAGAAACCCAAAATATTGCTTCTCCATCCAAAACAAAATCGAGAACAACGTCCCGTATTGGGCCCCCACTTAAACAAATGGGTCCTACACAGATGAGAGCAAGGGAAATGAGTGAGCTACCAAAAATCCCAATATACCAGTTTTAGCAAGGGCCCAACCAGACTGAATCAAGCAAAATGAATTTTTTTAAAAGAGCCCAGAATTTGGTTAACACAAGCCTATCCTGTTATCCGACGGCCAAATGCCCTTCGAAAGGCGATAAAGACATGCGCAGCCTCTGCCCCAGGGCCAACTCTGGAACCTGTGTTCATCAAACTGCAAGAAGCCCCTATCACGACCCTTTTTCCACCCTATGGAGGGGGAGCATGGCCGGGGGTCCCCCCAATTTTACAAAAAACAACAGACTAGCCCCACTCCAAAAAGGGGGGCATAAAGCAACAGCAAAAAACACAGACTGATAGCACTAACACCCAAAAACATAAAAATCTTTAAAAGGGGTCTTAAGAAGCAAGACACCACCCATCTAAAACCCACATTTACACAACCCAGGAAAACAGGGTTTTTAGAACAGGTTTGCTCCTGTCTTCTAAACTATTGGATCACTATAAAATGTCCAAGATGCACTAAAGACAAAAAGAATGCAGAAGTAATTTATACAATTTTGAAAAAGCCTTCGACAAGTGTGACCATGACGTAATGCGCACAAAATGCTCTAAAGGAATAACAGGAAAATCGTCGAGGGATCTATAATTTTTCCCACAAACCAAACAAAAGAGTAGCGTCAACAGAGTAAACCCCCGAGCAGCTACGGTGAAAAGCTCTGTTTCCACAAGCACAGTACTTTTCCCATCTTTTTCCTCTCCTCAAAACCACATAGACAAGGATTCACCCAAACAGCACCGTGTCTTCCTTTCAATGACACCCAAAACGCATGACAGTGCCTCCATTTCAGACCTGCAAGGCTCCAGGGACATCAACCAAATCTTTCAGTGGGGCGAAAACAATAGAATTCAAAAGATAGAAATTTCCAAAAACTCAGATAAGGTAAACACGAGGAAATTAAATCTTCATCAGGCAAAACAAATTCTGGCCACAAATAGAGCGAAACACCAATGTCCCAAAAACCGGGATGATCATGTCGGGGGCTCACCTTTAAGGACCATAACTTTTATCAATCGCATCGCTAAAAAATGACAGGATATAATGAAACCTTCAAAACCAGGAGGCCAAGCCCATGAACCCCTTTCAGGTCCTTGTTCTTCGGGCGGGAATATTCTGCACACAACAGCACCTTTCGGGCAGGTGAAATTGCTAACCTAAAAATGACAGAGAACCTTCAGGCGCACATAAGGGAGAAAAACACCTAAATTACTGGACGCTTGGGGTTTCCCTAAACCTTTTTTCCCGGGGAACGCAGGCGGAAATACTGTTTTATATACCCGGGAAAATCCTAGGGGGACTAGTACCGGCTTGCCACGAAAATCACTCCTACAAAGCAAAAGACTGGAACGAAAAACATCCCCCCAGTGAAAAGCAGGGGTTCACAGCCTTAAGAGACCATACAATAAGGCGGGGGGCCCAAGATTGTTAAACTGCCCCCACATACAAAAGGGGGATTCCAAAAACCCCCTGGCAGTCTTCAAGCTGGCGCTGGACAAGCACCTAAAGTCTTTCCGACCGCCGGCTGTGGCTCGTACGTTGTTTGCGTGCAGCCAGCATAACAGTCGGGTTTTAATTCAGGCTCTATCCCCAGGAGACCGGGTCACGCCCGGGGGCCACGGGGGCTTTGACCCCCGGGAACTCTCTCCGGGTAAACTCCAGGTAAAGTGTTTTTAAAATTTTTTATGAAGTAACTTTTGGAGTATCTCAAATATTTTGTTATTTTGTTCAGAGTAAAAGGGATATTTTGGGGCATTCAAGAAGTTTTAAAAACCCAAAAAGGGTCATTCAGCACAGCGGGAGGAATAGTGCAGAATTAAAAGGAGCAAGGGGGATGGAAAACAAGGGGGAAATTAGAAAAGTAATGAGGAGTGCTAAGGTTTGATGACAAAGTTATGTTAAAACAGTTTGCAGTCACAAAGAAAAAACGGAATTTTGGGGCAAAGGTGGGGCCTCAGTAAGGGGGGAAGAAAGTACTTTAACATAAGAGAGAAGGAACACTACGCACCTACTAGCCCATGCATGGCAGTCCAAGTCTCCACCACTTAGGTCAAACCCAAACCCAGTCAGGTCAGGCCACATTCACTTTAAAAAGAAGCATGGCACTGACCCAGTACACCAACTAGTGAGGCAACCTCACACCCCCACCCCACCCTGTGTTTTTTCTAACCTATTTTTTTAAAAATACACAAAGTCTTATTTTTATGACGGTACTCGGAGTTTGTTTCCCCCATCCACGACTCGTTTCCAAACCATGCTTTCCGTATCTTTTCCTGAATCTGAATTTCTCCAACTTAAAAATTTTTGCTGTGAGTCCGTCTAGGGAGATTTTTTTTAGATCATTTACACCCCCTTTTTTCCATTTTCCATTTAACACCCATCATATCCCCCCTAATTCAGTCCCTTACTAGAGAGTGGAGATTCAGGGCCCCAGCGTCCTTCAGGGAAATTTCTGAGATAGGGGACAACTTTGTCATTTTTTTTTGTACTTTTTTCCAAGCATTATCCAAATCGAAATAGGGGTGGCCAACGTGCAGCATAACTAATTGGGGCCTAACCAAAGATTTAAGGTTGAAAAACCTGGGGACTTCATTATTTTTCGTTTTGATATAACCAAGGTTTCTTTTTAGCTTTATTGCGAACATTTAAAGCACTTTTCTTGGTTTTATATTACTGCTAACTCCTAAATCTTTTCACACTCTTAAATTATAAGATCTACAGATTTGTTTTATCGGGGTATGGTATTTTCCTGTCCAACATTTAGAACTTTGCATAGCCATACATAACTGCAGGTCTGACCAACCAGGAGGGGCACTGCAATTTTTACCATGAACTGGAATGTATGAAATCCACTGCACTAAGAAAAAAATGGTGAATACAAATACAAATTCACAAAAAAAAAACAAGACTACCACACTAAAATACATACATTTTTTAGTAGTAACCTTTAGAAACATAACTGAGCAGAATTGAGTAAACCCCCCTGAACAGGAGACTTCAAGAAAACCTCCGGCAACTGACTCTCTAATAGAGTTTTTCCCAAAACACAAAACATTTTCTTTTTTCAAACCCCTATTTTTGACAAAGATGTCAAAACTTTTTTGCAAAAAAACCCAAACCTTTAAACTACATTGTTCATTCAAAACAAGCAGATCAAGAAAAGAGACAAAACAGCAAGGGCAAAACAAAATACCTCAAATCTATTGAATAAGCCC
Organism: Cherax quadricarinatus; assembly: GCF_026875155.1. Classification (NCBI taxonomy): domain Eukaryota; kingdom Metazoa; phylum Arthropoda; class Malacostraca; order Decapoda; family Parastacidae; genus Cherax; species Cherax quadricarinatus. Next base: position 11,118 of record NW_026505690.1, read on the forward strand.
CAAACTTAAAAACTTTCGATTAATCCTGTTTTAACTAAAGAACGGGCAAAATGATACACTCAATCCCAAAACGAATATAAATTTTCATTGCAAATGTATTAAAAAATAATTTATTGAAATAAAAGGTGATATGAAAATACCTGGCAAACCCCTCCAAGTTTTCGGGGCTCTGGGAAACCGCTGGAAACGGGAGATAAACTTAACAAAACCCAGATAAACCCCAACCTATAAACACGACAAACAAATTTTAATGTCTTCTTCTCTACTGCGGGATCAAAGCAATAAAAAAATTTTTAGGGAAAACTCCTCACTGGCAACTACCCAGAACCTATACACCCTACTAATTCAAGCTTTCTCATCTTTAAAATCATTAAAAGCAAACAGGGGGCTAATAACTTGCCACAATTCATATATAAAAAAGCTGCACATGACGTCCCCCCATTTTTGCAACAATTTTACAAATCTCTAGGGGCCTCAACCTTCCACCCTACCGAGACAGCAAAGGGGCCAAGGATTAGACAATCCCCAGGAGGGGAAACTAACCCACTTTAACAACTAAAGACCAATCAAACCCTTTCCCCTTTCTTTCCAAAAAATTAAAAAGAAAAAATACACAAAACGACATTACTCCCACCTTTTTTTCCAACCACATATTTAGCCCCTGCCATTTGGATTTTTCACCAAAAAAAAATACAAATGATCTATTATACAAAGTAATAATGTTGGTGAAATACCGACAATATGTAAGGTAAAAGGACACAAGTGCAACTAATTGACATTTTATTGGGGAAAACTTTTTCGCTCTCCGGAGCTTTTCAAGCCAATACAAACAGTATAGGGACACAGAGGGTATATAAAGGCTCAGAGTGGGGGCAATACTATGGTAGTAGTAGTAGTAGTATAGTGAAAAGTAGTAGTATAGTAAAAGTAATACAATATGGTGAGAAATTTAATTCGTACTAGAAAAGGATATAAAAGCTATTCTTGGGTAACAAAAAAAAATAGTGGACAAAATAGACGAATAGAGAAGGCCCGGTGGCCGGGTGGCAAACCCCCATTCAAAAAGGAGGGCCCGGGTTCATTCCCGGCGGGGGGAAACTTCGACACTTTCCTTTAACACCTTTTTGTCCTTTTCCCCCAGCACAAATAGGTCCCCGGGGTGTTAGTCGACTGGTGTGGGTCGCATCCTGGGGGACAAGATTAAGGGACCCCAAGGAAATAAGTTAGACAGTCCTGTGACGCACGACTTTCCTGGGTGGCTAACCCCCCGGGGGTTAAAAATTCAAAAAATCTTTCATTCTCTGTAATGTGCTTTGGTATATAACAGGAAGACTTGTATGCAGGGTTTATTTTTTTCGAGGATTCTTGCTAAGACTTCAGAGATGGTGAAGCGCTTTTGTTTTTTGTTTAATTGTATTCAAACACGATCAGTGCTGATTCGAGGATTTGCGCGCGAAATTATTTTCTTTGATACTAATTGGCGCCCCTGAATTTCAGAGATGATTGGGGGAATTTCGAGTTTGTACACACGTGAAAATTTGTCCGGACTCCCCCAATGGTCGCCACCCTGGCAAAACTCTGTTGACACCGAGCTCTGATCGGCACCTCCCCAAAAAGTGGGGTTAAGGACGTTTTATAAAGCTGATGTTTTCAAAACTCCCTGCATGCACGATAAAGGACTAACTTGGTGTTCGCATATTCCGATCTTCAACCCCCTAACTTTTGCCCCTTTGGGCTTCCCCTCAGAAACACGTGCAACCGGGGGCCTTAATTCCGCAAATTTTTAAACGTTATTAGTGACCGCCCTGCACCTCAAAATTTTTAATCCAAGGGGGTGTATCCCCTAGTAAACTTTGCAGACACAGACACTAGCTTCTAGGGGGACAAGAGATGCTGGGACTACTGGGCAGCACTGCCAGCTGCACAAGCCCACAGTTTCAACCACAAATTTCCCCAACATGGCCAAAATCAGAGAAAAAGTGGGTCTTGTCTTACTGTATGGGCCTGATGGGGAGTCATATAGGGTACAATGGGGTGCCTCACCAGATTTCCCCAGATCTCATATTGAGACTTGGGGGGGCTCCGCTGATCATGGCATGCCTTGTCCAGGGATGCGGGCTAAGAAGGGCGCTCTCGGGGTTTCGAGACTCACACCTCGTCGTTAAAAATTGGGGCGCCATTTCTCCCTAGCTAATTTAACCTAGTTTTGCCAATTATGGGCCTATACTCCCCCTATTTAAAGGGTCTTAGGTCTAAATTAGGTCACTTATTATTACAACATCCCCAAATAATCCTAATATCATGACTAACAGTATAAACCATTCCCGGGGGAAATCTTAAATTAAAATAGTACCTTCCATCCACTTCAAAAATGGGAGAGGGGTTTTTTTGTTTTTGGGGGGGTGAAAGGGGCCCCGAACGGTGTTTTTTTTCCCTTTTGGGATTTTCCCTCGGAAACCGAATAATTTCCAACTCCTCCCCCGGGCGAATTTTGGCACTAAGTCCAATTTCAAGTTCACCTTTCCGCACCCCCCCACGGGGACCCTGGACACGAGTGCCGTCCCCACCTCTCACCAAACTCGGCTAAATTCAACTGTCCATTTTCCCCCGCGTGGACCCTGGGGGTGTAAACTTGTGGTTCCAGTGGCTTAGCACCCTTTCCCCTTTAAATTTTAAAACTTTCGTATGTCAAAACCCTTTACTGAGTGGCCCGTACTTTCCCACCCAGTGCCCCCATGCCCCGGTGCCTTTCCTCCCCCTGAATAGGTTCCCGGATTTAATGGCAATCTACTCCCTCTTTATGACCCCCTAAAAGTGTTTTTCCAAAGGGGGCCCAGTGTTCTCACTCCCTACCGGTTCAGCTTCCCCCGGGGTTCTCGTGCAACTGTCTCTTACACTCCCCCCACATCATGGGACAGCTTCTTCTCTACTGGCGGGGCAGGGAATTCAGGGGGAAAACCTGCTCCCTAGTTTTTCCTCGGGGATCTGTAAAACCAATCCCCCTTTAAAACGTCCGTCGTGAAAGGAAGTCACTACTGAATTGGCCCCACCAGGATCCTACATTTCTGACTGGCGTGGAATTTCCCCCAATCGCTACTTCACGTCAAGGTCTTTCAATCGCTTAGCTGCTGCAGCAAGGCCTCTCCTGTATTCCCGGGGAAACTCTCACCACCAAGGCTGAAATGTCTCGCGATTCCCCTATTTTAGGGGACAATTGACAAATTGTCTCTGTCACTATCTGGGTTTTAAAGTGATCCCAGAGAGTAATGACTCTGTTAAGATTCCGTCGAACGTTGGAAAATTCACCTGGGGAAATCGGGGAAACACTTACAGGCGTGCTGTTTGTTTGTTTTCCCCCTTGAAACTTTGCTGCCCCGCTAAAACCGGGCCCTTTTCAAAGTTTTTATTAACTGCCTGCAGAGTCCATCTCTGCTTACACTCGGGCCCTTCATGTCATAGTCCTTCCGTCTCCTTCGACGTAATTCAATCACCTGGATGGGGCCTCTTTTCCATAAAGGATAAATGATCCCAAAAGGGTTCCACCCTTTTGGGCTCCAAAGGTTTACAACTCTCTATTTCCTCACAATCTACACCCTGATCGGGCCGGGCCATAAAAAACACTCCTCACTCTTTGCTCAGCGCCCTTATGGGTTTCCCATAGACACTTTTTACTTCATATTACTACCATAGTTGGGGTTCATTTAAAATCACAGTACATTACTGTGCCAAAACAAAAGCTTTCACAGAAAAACCACAAACTAGTATTTAGTCACTTAGCCATAATACCAACTTACCCATAATTTTAATTTTTTTAAAATTTAAAGAATAAAACTAAGCGGGCCCGAAATGCCACCAGCTAACTTCTATGGTACCTCGAATCACTATTTTACAACTGTAAACCACACAAAAACCAAATTTCTGTAAACCAGATTGTAATCCTTATAGAGAAAAACTTTGAATTTGAATAGCCCACCCCAAGCACGAACGGTTTTAGGCAAGAATGAACGATCTAAAGGGCTTCTCAACAAGCTTGACAACTCCCTTTATTAATTGACCTACTCTGAATCAAAAGTACACTGTTACTCTCAAATCCCAATCGAAAGTGTATCGTGTGAAAGCTTAACCTAGAAAAATTTCCTGTAAATGTCACAAATAATTACGGGATTTAAACCCCAATCCGGGTACAATTCATAAATCCCACTTAAAATGATCAAGGGGACAATAAATCACACAAAAAAAGTGCAGTAAAAAAAATTAAAATCACTTGGTTAACACAAATTCAGCAAATTTAACTTGTGAATCAGTAAATGAATAATGTATTAAAAACTTGGGCCCCCGCTTTCTCATCTAGCTGGATGGTTTATAAGGAAATCCTAACCTAACTATGTGCTATGGCTTAATTAAAACCCGCTTTAGAACTCCCTTAAATAATAACAGGTTTTAAAACTGTCCTACTACTAAACTGTTTTTAAAATATTGCACAAACCTACCTAACTGTGGCTACTTGCAAACCCCCGAAAGTAATTAACACACAAGCTCCTACCTGGATTACTTGTAACAAGTAATAATTAAATCACAAGCTTTTTCTACCCCACCTGGCCTGCCTGTAAATTGCTCAATAACAACTTCTGGTATGTCCCTTTGGCCAGCCTCTTGTAACTTTGGGCCTAGGGGTTTCTAACTTTAAACCAAAAACTTAAACGGTTCCTAACTGGGCCTAGCTATGTTAATTTTAACCTTGGGTACCCCATCACGTTTGAAGGACCACTTTGAAAATTTTTCTGGACTGCCTCCAAGTGGCCCTACCCTGGGAACTGTGTTGACAAACCCAGCTCTAGGGCTACCTGTAGTGATACGCCCTGTGGGGGGGCAGCAGCAGGATAAACTGCACCCCCTCTCGGGGGGCCCTTTAAAAACAACAACAGTTTGGTGTGGTCATGGGGGCCAAAACATGGGGTTTTGATTCTCTTCTCTCTATCCCTATATTAGTGATGCAATTACATGGTGAGTTTAAATATTGGGCCGTAGTTTTTAACTTTTCTCTTTACATTCAAAACATCACCATCCCTGTAGAAGCGTTTTTAGATTTTAAATCATTATATTTTTTTGTTGCAGAATACTAGAAGATTCTATTTCAATAAAGCCAGAGAAAGGCCGTGTTTTTTACACAACAATTATTGAACATAGAACCTGGGGTACCCGGTAAGACCCGCGCTAGACTACATGGGGCGTTTACTGAAAC
>NW_026505691.1:0-17684 GCF_026875155.1 Cherax quadricarinatus
TTACCCCTTTCTTTTTACCTACTCCCACGAACTTCCCCCACACACACAACTGGCTTTTCCTCACCCCCTAAAAGATGTTATTCCTCCTTCCCCTATACACGAAATCACAGTTTCCCTACTTCATCAACTTTTAAAAATTTCCCAAAAAAATTCCCCCATTTTCCCAATACCTCAACCTCCATTTAATAACTCCCTCCCTTTTTTAACTGACAAACCCTTTTTTTCTCTAGGCTTTTTTAAACTTTTTAATCTCCTCCAAAACTTTTCTTTTTTAAAACAAATTTGTTATAAATCTCACCCATCCTCATTTGCTCTTTTTTTACATTGCTTCACCACTCTCTTAACCTCCCCTTTTTTTCTCCATATACTTTTCCCCTCCTTGCATCACTTTATTTTTAAAAAACTTCTCATATCTAATTTTTTTCCCCCTTACTATCTCTTTACATCACTTTCCCCCAATCGCTCCTCTTCCCCCCCGCACCCATTTTCCTTAACCACAAACTTCTGCTGAACACCCAAACACACATTTTTAACCCACCCCATACCTCTCGATCCCATTGCCTATCTCCATTACCCATCTACCCCAATAGCTTTTTATATCTACCCTAACTCCCTCCTTTTTTAGTTTAAAAACCTTTCACCCCTCTTTTCCCTATGTTTTCTATTCTCCTTGTACCCCATCTCCCTTTTACTCTCAGTGAGCTAAACTAAAAGTGATCTGTATTCTGTGGCCCCTCTATAAACATGTACATCCAAAGCACTCAACATCTTTTACTACCAATACATAATCCAACAACTCTGTCATTTCCCTACATCAATCTTGTATACTTATTTACCTTTTTTTCTTAAAATATGTTTTACCTAAACAAACCCCTTTCTATACAAAGTTCAATCAAAGGGCCCCCCCATTACATTTACCCGCCCCCCAAACTTACCTACCACACCCTCTCTAAAATTTTCCCTATTTTAGCATTCAGGCCCCCACCACAATTACTCTCCACTTGTTCAAAGGCTCCTAACATTTACTTAACATCTCCCAAAATCTCTCCCCCTCCCCGCATTCCCCCTTCTCCAGGGGCATCACCTTATTTGACCCCCTTCTCACATCCAACCTTTACTTTAATCCCCAAAAAATTTTTGAATTTTCCCTTCATATTCTCTTTTCCCTTCCCTAAGACATTTAACATTACTGCTACCCCTTCCTTTGCTCTAACCCCAGATACTCCAGATTTAACCCATTTTTTTCCCCCCACTGAAACTCTCCCCCCCCCTTCACTTTGTTTCCTTAGGGCCAGACATCCAACTTCTTTTCATCATAACACACAAACATCTTTTCCCTTTCATCCCACTAATCCATGCACATTTAAGCATCCCAGTTTTAAAAATTTTTTTCTTTTTCTCTTTTTTAGTAAGTGTCTACGGGAAAAGGGGTTACTACCCCTTTCCCCTCCCGGCTTTTTTACCCGCCTCATACGACACGAAATGGCTTACGGGGGAAAGGGATTTTTTTTTCCCTTCCCGGGGGGGACAATAGAAAAAATAAAGAAAAACAAGAACTATTTAAAAAAGGAGAAAAACCTAGTTTGTTGTATATAAAAAAAGCAGGGTGGGGCGCCCTTTTAAGTGGCCCAAAAGGGTTTATAGGAGAAACAAAAATATCCCGGGTTTAAAATAAATATATAATATATACATATAAACATATATATCATTTGGACCCCCATTTTAAACGATAGAAATTTTCATTCCAAAGAAATTTTCGGGGCCCAAAGTACTGACCGAATTTGTTCCCATAAGGGAAAAATTGTAAAATTAAATTAGCCCCCTTTTCAGACCCCCAAAAATATACACATACAAACAAAAACTTACATAAATACTTTTAACAAATTGGTCGCATTGGGGAGCTGATCAAAAACCGGGTCCCTGAAATTGGGCCTGAGAGTATTTCATCCCCTCAATTTTAAAATTTTTAAAAGTTTTTTTTTTTTAGGGGCGAAAATGGCGTCAGAAAATTATTTTAAAGATTTCCCACTTAAGTGTTGAATACTAATCAAAAAAGGGGTTGGTTTCGTCAACCCCAAACCTGAGGACCCAGGGGGTTTTTTGATTTCATAGAATTAAAAAAAAATTTAAAAGGGTTGTGATTGGAAAAAACCATAATTTTTGGGGGGGGTTTCCCAGATAAAGGGCAAATTTTTTCCCCGGGTTATTAACTAGTGAAAGATTTTTCTTTCTCTCCCTTGGCTAATTCTTTTGGTGTAATTTAAATTTTTGGGGGAAAAAGAAAAGATATAGGAGGGGAAAAAACAGTAATTTGGGTTTATCTGAATAACCCGGGGCCCCCACAGCAAAACCCGGGCTGGCATAAAATGTGTAAATAAAAAGGGTTTTTGATTAAAGTCGGTTTTTTCCCAAAAATGGGTTATGAAGAAAGCAACAGCTTAAAAAACCTTTTTAAAAAACTATCTCACAATTTTTTTGCCCCACGAAATTTCTTCTTACTACGGGCAACTCACTAAGAGAGACGCAACCTGAAAAAATTTTAACAAAAAACTCGATAAAAACCAGTCCCCCCCAAGGAACCTCTTACAATTTTTCTATTTTAAAGGGAAGGAAACAAGGAAATTTGGGCCCAACCCTTTTACATCAACGGGGTTTGTACCCACCCTGGCCTAAAAAAAAACCGGGGTTATTTAATCTTGGCTTGTCCAAACTGACATTTGGGCCCAAAAATTTTATGGTGAATTTTGTACTTTTTTTAATTTCTTAAAAAAAGGTTTCCGGCAAATTTTAAAAGTTTGGGGGCCCCCACTCATTGCTATATAAAACAAATCATCTAGATACCCTCCACCCCTAAAAAATTGGGGTCGTTTTTTTCATCGGCGCTGGAAGGTAGAGGCCACTTTACAAAACCCGAAGGACATAATGCGAAAATTGAATAATCCCCTTTGTATATTAAATGGGGAAATATTTTTTGTCCCTCCGGGGTAAGCAGCACTTGGTAATAGCCCCTAATAAATCCAGTGGGTAACATAGGCGGCCCCTGATACCCTTCTTTTAAATTTAAACCAATACGGGGTAGGGGGAAAAACCTTTCCGGGTCCGTAAAGGAGCTTTAAACCCCTTTGGCGATAATTTTTTTTGAAACATTCTAGGGGTTCCTTCAGGTTTGGGGAACAATAAAACGGGGTGGGGCCCCACGGAATTTTTTACCCCCTTCTATGAGTCCAGGGGACAAAAAAAATTCTACTTCTTTGTTTAATGTTTCCCTTGTTTAGTGGACTTGCCCTAAAAGGTGACGGGTTTGCAAGGTTTAAAGTTTCCTTGAACCCTATTTTCTAAATTTCCCCAAAAGTGCAACACCTAGGGACATCCCCGAATAAAACCTCAAAACAAACCATAAAAGTCTTTGATACCCTTTTGTTTTTTCCCAAATCAAGGTCCATAAGAAAGGTATCAAGAGATTGCAATGTCTGAAATTTTAAACGTACTTCTGTCGTTTTTTTTAAAAGATGCGGGGCCCAGACTACATTTTCAGTTTTCACTAAAGAAGAACTGTCGTAATTGGAAAAATGAAAATTAGGGGGGGAAAAAACCCTTAATTTGGGTTTTAATTAATAAGTACTTTTGCTTTTCTTTTTTCCGGGATTTTCGTAGTAAAAAATTTCCCCTCATTGAGCCCTAAAACCACTTCCAAAGGACCTTTGTATCTGGGTTGGCAGAGCGGGGTCCAGGTAAAAGTTTCTGTTCATAAACCCCTGCCCACCGGGGTTTAAACAACAAGAGTGTGTGTTTTTTTTCTAACAATGCTTTTTCTGGGATTGGGCCTTACTAATTTTTTTGAGGCTAATTTCCCCTCATTGTACAAATGCTTTTGCATTGGGAGTTTGATTTTTTTTAAGCGGGGGTTTTGATTTCCCGTCCATGAATTTTTTATTTAGGGCGGGGGGTTTCACATGTTTGGGTGTCCGGAATTAATTCAAAGGGACTAAACCCGGGGCTATCTTGTTCGTTTTCCCCTTTAAAGGGGCAAAACAAGGGGAAAATTAAAAATTCCCTCACCCAATCTGGGGAAAAATTTCTCGCAATACGCTCTCAACATTGTTTTTAAATCCCCTTGTAAAAATCTTTTCTAGGGCCCCTTTGACCCTTGGGAGGGTGATATGCAAAGAAAATACACCCTTAATTCTGAGGCGAGAAAAGGGCATCATGAAAAAAACAAAAGGGGGAAAAATTTAAAACTTTGATCGGATTAAATTTAAATTCGGGGAACCCCCACCTGAAGAAAAATTTTGCAAAGCTCGAACAATGATTTGAAAATTTAAAATTTTTCCCCAAAGGGATAGCTTCTGGATATCGGAAGGGGGAACATCCACAAATTTGAAACAATTTTTGGGGAACCCTTGGGTTTATTTCCGGGGAACAACCAACACAATTACAGGCATGAAAAGGGGCTCACCATTTACGGAATCGGATGGGGGGAACGGGTTGAGGTGTGTCCCAAAGGGTTTTTCCCGGGTCATTTGGGCCCAGACTTGCCAACTTTTTAAAAATAGTTTTCCCTTTCATCCTCCTTCCCCGGGGCCCCAATGAAAATGGCTTGATTTTTTGCCCACCCATTTTTTTTAACTCCCAAAAGGCCCCCCCAGGGGCCTATGGGGGCAAAACAAAATGGTTTAATTTTCCTAAGGGTTGGGTTTAGCACAACAAGATTTTTGTTGGTAACGATGATCGTCAGAAAAACAAAAGAAACTTTTTCCCTTTTCTAAATTAAAATACCATTAGCAAGATAGTAAAAATTTTGCCCCATGTTTTGGGGCTTTTGGGTTTTTTAAAAATAGCTATCTCTTGTAATTTCCCCTAGGGATGGATCAAAGGAACTTTTTCCCTTTTTAAAAATCTTTCTTTCGATAGTTTTTTAAATATCAAATCTTGAAAAGGGCCTATCAAAATTTTTTCAGTTTTTAAAAGACCCGGGGGTTTGGAAAGGGGATCGGCTGAACAATAAACCAAAAACCAAAAACCCCCTTTAAAATTTGTGGACTTCATTGACAAAGGTTTTTGAGGCCTCTAGACTTTGCTCAATTAAAACCCATGGGAGGGAAATAAGGTGGGAAAGCCCCTTTTCGACCCTCTTTTGGAATAGAAAAATTTGTCGTAGAATTATCAAAAACTAGGGGCCCCTCTGGGGGAAAAATCCCCGGGATAGTCTAAAATCATTCCCCTAAAATTTAAAGCAACCCCCTGAATAGGAAAATTTTTCACTGGATATACCACCGACAAAAAGCAAGAAATAGGTTGGTTTTTTGGGGTTTATCCGGAAGGGGAAACTCTTAAATGGAAAACCCCCCCTAAGGCTTAAAATAACACATCTAGCTTGGTGGAGCCCAAATCATTTAAAGGGGAAGAATGCCCTGCTTCAATAAGGTTAAAAAATTTTCCATACATGGAAGGAATTAATTTCAACAAATTTGGACCCTTTCGTCAAACCCAACTTTCATTTAGCAAAGTGGGGACTCAAACCGAGTGAATACTTGTTCTAAAATAGCTTTTTCTTAATTGAGTCATCTAAATGACTACTGATTTGCTCTTGAAAACCCTTTTTTCCTTACTAGGGGTTCATTTTTTTTGGAAGTTTTTCGATAAAAGATTTTAACCTGATTGGGGAAATGAAGTTGCTCGTTCCTGGAATCCCCCTCTACCAATAACAGTTTTCCCCCTTTAAAATTGCCCTTTTTTTACAATTTTTTAATTTCAATTCACTTTTTGCCTTATTGGGTTTTAATTTTTCCCTAGAGTTAAAATCAAAAAATTTTTTCAAAAAAGGGTGTGGAGGAAAAATAGGAGGTCGGGAAAGGGGATTCTGAATCGACGATCTCTGAAAAAATTAGATCGTCCTTTTTTAAAGGGGCATTTTTTTAAGTCACTGTTTCCTTACTTTTTTTTTTTCGCCAATCAATTTTTGAGAAAATTTCATAATTACCCGGGCGAGTGAGGTTTTTCTAGTTTTTTTACTATAAACAACTAATAAAAATGCCTATGAAAGGTCTTCGGGAAAATTTTTTATGAAATCCTCTCCCAGGATCAACTTAAAGTTTTTTCAAAAGATTTACATTTTAGAAGTTAAAGCCTACCCCCATCTCTAAAAAGGCATTTTCTTTCAAGTGCAAAATCTAGATCCCGACTGAGTTGGCTGGCGTTTTAAATGCTCTAAAGTTTTTTTTGATAACTTACTGGGAGGAGATCATAAGCCCGAGGATAGCCTTTTTAAACCAAATCAAGTTTCCCAAAAGCTTCTAAAAAGGGTAACAGCCGTACAACTTTTGTAAAAATTTTAAAGCTTTACCAGACAATGAATATGAAAATAAGGTTGGCCCAGTTTTTTTGGGGCCAGCGCATAGAAAGGGCCCCGGATTCTAAAAGACTTCAAAATAAGTATCAAAAAATCCTCCCTTTAAAAAACCTTGGAACCTTAGATGGGGTTTTTTGGTAAAATGGGGGCCCCACTTAACGGCTGGTTGGGTTTCCGGGCTCCCCGCTTTAAAGCGGAAACCTGTAATGGGGAAAACCCCTTTTTTTTTTTCCATTTAAAAAAATTTGCATAAAAAACACTAGATAACAATTTTTAAAAACTAACATATTTTAATTAGAAAATAAAACCCAGGCATAAAAAAACAATAAAAAAGTACAATACACCATAGGCACTCATTATTTACCTTAAATTTTTAAATAGTCAAAAATCTAGGGTGAGACAAGTATTTTTTTATTGTAAGAAATCAAGTGGGTATGTATGGGGGTATTTCAGCCAGGCTACCATCCCCACCCAACCCCACCCACACAAAATTTTCCCTATTAAAATTTAAGTCCCAGAGCGATAAAATGTATAACATTTCACTAAATTACATACCTTAAAATATAGTTTTTGGAGATGAAAGTATTTATTGTAAAAAATCAAGTGGGGGTTATGTATGGAAAGCCCGCCGGGCTACCATACCAGGCCAACCCACCCACACATAATTTTTCTAAACATTTAAAGCATCCCCCAGAGCAAAAAAATTAAAAAATTTTAAACTCTTTAAACATCCCTTTAAAAATTTTTTTGTAGTTTTTAAAGTAGGGTCAGGAGTAAAAAAAATGAATAAAACGAATAAATGAGAGAGGAAAAATAAAGGCATGAGAGAGGAAAAGGCGCAGTTTTTATGTAAACAAACCGGTGAAGGTAATTTTTGTAAACAATCATGTACACGCCCCTGGTTTGTGTAAAAGTTAAATTGTGTACGGGTTGTCTCTAAAATTGATTGGAAAGAATAAATAAAAAAACACCCCCTTTTTCTCATTTAACATCTTTTTTAAGAAGAAATGATGCTCTGAGTGAAGGAAAAATGGAAAAAGGGCCAACTCTGTCTGATTTTTTTTTTGGTTATCTTGGGTTTCCCTCAAACACAAATGTTGTTATTTTATGAAACCCTATGTAATTTGTATTTTTTAAACCTAAAATAAACTTACTTACATACAAACAAAAAGAAAAAATTTTTCTACATTTTACCCACAAACACTTTTTCTCAAAATTTTAAAATTTTAGAAAAAAATGTTATTCTTGGCGTCACTTGAAACAATTTTTCTGGGTACCACATCCTATTTAATGTTTATTTTTTTCCCTATTTGGGGGTGAAATTTATCATTTTTTTTATGTTATTATTGTGAAAAATTATAAAATTTTTTGAAAAAAATATCACGGATGGATTAAAAAAAATGTGTATATTAACGTAATTACAACATTTAATGAAAAATTTGGGTGTTTTAAAATTTTAAATTTTTAAAAGAAATTATCTTTTTCTAATGGCGTCATTTTGTGCAAGGCCCGGCTACCACATAAGTAAGTAAAAAATAATTTTTAATTCAGGTAAAACACAAATACATTTACATAGAATTATCATACTTAGCAGCAAAAATGTGTAGAGAACCGGGAAAAACCCAAAAAAGTCAGACGGGATTTACTTATTTCCCAGGGGGCCTTTTCCCTTTATTTTTAAAAATATAAAGGATATAATATTTTCCCTTTATTTTTTTAAAAATGAAGATAACATCTTTATTATCATACTAAAAAACTACTACTAAAAACCGGAGGTCTTCCCAAAACCCTTTGAGGGTTTTTTGTCGTACTAGAACTTTTTAAACGCGAAAGGGGTTTTTGGGGGACGAACTAGTACGCATAAATTTCCCAAGCGGCCTCAAATCTAGTGGGAGAAAGCTGGTGGGCCCTTTCCAAAAGAAAAAAAGGGTCTATTGGAAAATTGTGCACCCGTCCCCAAAAAAAAAAAATGCAGCACAAAAGTGCATAATGAAAAAAAAAAAAACTTTTACCATTTTTTTGGGAAAAAATCACGCTTTTTCAGTGTATTTTCGAAAGGGATTTTTTTGTTGTATTCTAGTTTTCTTGGTCCCCATTTTTTAGAATGGAAAGACATATTACAGAAATTGGGGAAAAAAATTTTTGGGTGGTTTTTAAAAAAGAAAGGGGGCCCCTTTAAATTAACCCCAAAGTAGGGGAGAAATGTTCGTTTTTACCAAACTTTTAAAAAATAAAACAAACGTGCCAACGGGCAATACCCTTTAACAGGGGAGTCTAATTTTTCTTTCCAAAAAGTGCCCAAAAAAATAAAATTTTTACCAAATTTTTTTCACCCTCAGTAGTCTGCATACAGTAAATCCCTTTTATTTTTTTTGTGAAATAAAAATTCAAAAAGGAAAGCAAAAGAAAAAAAAAAGGGCCTTGAACGTGACTAAAACTAAGGAAATGTCATTTTAAGGCCCGAAAAGTGTTTTTTTGTTTAAATTTTGGAAACCCCATTCGGAAAAATTTTTATCTTTTTAAATTTGGGGTGAAATTGGCAAAAATTTCTAAATTCTACCACAGTACTGGGTAGTTTGAAAATTTTTATAAAGGGGGGGGGGTTTTTGCACCCATTCGATAGAAAAAATGGATTTTTAGCGAAATTTCCCGGTTTTTTTTTCGACTAGTACAAACAAAATTTTGGGCCGAAAATGGGGCTTTAAAGTGGGCAAAATCGCCCATGCCTAAAAACGCCGAGACCGCTAAACTTTGGGGAAAGCATAATTTTGTAATTTTTTTATCAAAAATTTTAAACTTGTGGGTCTTTAAAGATCCCGGGGAAAAAATTCTCTATCTTTTTAAAAGAGAAAATAATTTTTTTTTTTTTTTTTAAATTTGGCCTACCCGAGAACGATTTCGGAGAGGGGCCCGTCGACCCTCAAAGGGTTAAATTATCTTTCAATTAGAGGGTCATTAAATAGGAATAAGGGAAAATTTACACGTAAGTTACTAAAAAATAGAAAATCCCCTTCCCCCCCTTTCTGTAGCAAAAAAAAATTCATCAACACCTTTTTTGGGACTCTTCTTTAACTGGTTTTTATGCCTTTTGAATGCTTTTTACATGTGCGGGTATCCGTTCCATTCCCCTTTTTTTCTGTACAATAAAAGGTTTTTTGACTCCTGGCCAATGACTGTGGGTAAATACAAAGTTGGCCTCTCCCCCCCATAAAAAAATTGCTTTTTTTCCCAACTTTTACAAAATTGAAAACAAAAAAAATTTTTGGACACTGTTTTTTGAGCAAAATTTTTTAAAAGATTTTGCTTCATTTTTTTTACCTGTTCCCTTTAACATTTAGCATATCCAAATGGGCCCAAAATGTTTTTTCTTGGTCCCAGCCCCCCGGGTGAATCTTAGGATTTGTTCGGGGGATTTGCATCCCATCTTTCCCGTTTTTTGTCCCAAGGGAGAGTTCCATGAAGACAAGCGTAATCCATATGGCAATTTTATAAGGGCTAGACATAGGGGGCCTTTCCCCCCAGCCCCAGTAAGGGAACTCCCGTGCGTCCATACAGGAAAATTCATTTTGGGCATTCACTTTTTTACTACACTGTTCCCTATCAATTCTCCGACATGCATGGGTCAAAGGGGATTCCCAGATATTTTTCTGATTAAAACCAAAATGATGGGGTCCCCATTACACTGAACCCTTAAAAAATTTTTTAAACCCTTCCCCAGTTTTTTGTTTTTGTGCCAAAGAGAAATTTGGGTTTTATTTTTCCCCAGGGGTAAAGATAGTTTGTTGTTTTACTAACCATTTGCTGCAGGAAATCCAGTTTTTCCCGTGGTTTTAAAAAATTAGGGAATATCTTGTGGGTCTTTACCTGCCCCTAACAGAGCCGTCATCTGCATACAGTAGGGGTTTGCACTTACACCGAAGGCAAATCTTTTACATAACAAAAAAATAATAAGGGACCCAGAATACTACCTTGGGGGGGCTCCACAAGATACGGCAGGGGTTCGATTCCATTTTTTTTTATTTTGGGCTATTTGTCCCTTTGCTAAGGTAGGACTTAAACCATTCCCACAGAACCTATACCGATGGGGATGAAGTTTTTCTTACATAATTAAAATTGTTTGGGTTTACAGTATTTTAAGGCCTTTTCAGGGCAAAAGGGTTTCCATACCTATGAGGTTCCCCTTTTATATTTTTAGTTTTAAAGGGAAACCAACAGATTAAAAAGGGAGGTGCGGTTTAGTAGGATCCTTTTAAAGCCCGAAATTTTAAACTTTTGGGGGAATGCTGTTGTCCCCTTAAGTAAATTTAAATACTTTTAGAAAAAAACCGGGCCCCCTCCAGAAATTTTTGATATTTTACTTAGTATACTAACAGGCCTATTTGTTGCCCTTTCATTTAGATCTATTATTTTTTTTTGAAGATAGGGGTAACTGTTGGGCCCCCTTGAACCCCCCCGGTCGGGATTAGTGGGAATTTTTATAAAAATTTTTTTAAGGAGCAATAGGGGTTGACATTCCCAAAGGGACCCTCTTTTAAGGGGAAATTAGACGGTTTTATCAGGGGCCGTGCCTTATTGGGGTTTTAACCCGCTTTGTTCTTTTTTTAATGAAGTCATGGGGAAAACACTTACTAGTTTACAACTGTTTTGGGGTTTTTCCCTTTTATTTTGGGAAATAAATTTTAAACTTATCAAGTTTTGGGTTAAAGGGATTTGATGCAGGGTTTAGGTTTAAATTACTATGTTGATGCAACAGAAGGGGTTTGTAGGGAAATTTAAAAAAATTTGCCCCCTTAAATTTTTCGTGGATCCTCATTATCGATAGTGAGTACTAAAGTTAGACCTATCTACGGGTTTTGGGGTTTAACCCCCCAAATGTTTTTAGTTGTTCCAGAGCTTTCTGGGGGGTTTTGCTTATACTCTTCAATTTTTGAGAAATTTGTCTTTGCTTTTCTCCCCTTTATAAGTTCCCGTACTCTTTTCCCACCCTTTGGAATTCATTTAGGTGCAATATCCTGTCTGTTTTCCCCTTTAAAAACTTTTTAGCAGCTGGTTTTCTGAATTTTTATAATATCCAATATCTCATTAAACATCCAGGGGTTTAGTTCTTTGTTTTAAAACCCAACCCTTTAACTTTTTCAAAATTATCAAGTATGGTATTTAACAATTTTTTTTGAATTTTCCCCCAGCATCGTTTTTTCACCGGGAACTTTTTATCTCGGTTTCCCGTCACAATTTTGTAGCCTATTTTCCAGTTTTCTTTACTGTAGTTTCTAGTTGACCTCATTTTTATTTTCCTGTGTAGGCCAACCTATCCCTATTTTTTTTTCCCCGGGGGCAGTAAAATTTATGAAATGATAAATAAGACCTGTTTTAAGACGCCTTTTTTGCTAAAGTTTTCACTCGTTTCAAATTTTAAAGGGCAATAAAGGGGGGCTGAGAACTGTTGACCGGGGGTTTGGGGTAATTTAAAAGTTTTAGTGTAAAAATTTTAAACCCAAAAATTTTTTTTATAAACCTTTTTTCATACCCTTATTTTTTCTGCCGAAAAAAGAAAATTGGGAATTTGGCCCCGTAATTTTTGTTCGCAATTTTTTTTCAAATCCCAAAAAGACTCCCGGAAAAGTCTTCTAAGAAAACCCGGCCTGGGGAGAGGGGGGGGTAACTAGTTCCTACTAAGAAAGGGTTTGGGTTTTGGGGAAAAGCACTTCAAACCATAGAATCTCCATTTTAATTTTTATTTAAAAACAAGGGCTTTTTGGGTTTTAAGCTAAGTCATTTCTAATGTAGGGACATACTCCACCACCCTTTTTGGGTTTTTTAACCCAAACGTTTTTTATTTTTAAACCCTTTATTTTGTACCTCGTCGTCATTTACCGATCATCCAACCAAGATTCAGAGATGGGTTTTAAAAAAGCTGCCCTAATTTTGTTAGCCCAAATCCTAATCTCCGCCCAAATTTTGGTAAAGTGATCTTTTTTTGACATGGATAAATGAAGGCCTGTTTTCATAAAAAAATCAAAATCCCTCAATATATGGGGAATGGGTCATTTTATTTTTAAAAAAAGGGAAATCAATGTCAACACCCGCCAAAAGGGAACTGGCCAAAGTGCATTTGTTACACAAAAAAATGAATTCCGGCAACCCTTCTTACAAATTTTACAACATCCTCAGGGCCCCCCCCCTTACACATTTTAAAATAAGGGGGGGCCCCCCCTTTTTTGTTTTTCCCTTCGTACTTTTAAAATAAAAAGCAAAATCACCTGTTTTTGGGAGTGTTTTTAGAAAAAAAAAGGCTGTAATTTTCTCACAAATTTAACCCAAGTAGCAATTTCATAAGGGGTTAAGGTTTTCATTCCTACTACAGACCTCATTAAACACCGTCATTTATCTGTCTTTTTCCCTCTGCAAAAATAGTTTGAGGTCCTTTATTAATTTTGGGTATCACCACTTTAAAAGCACTACCAAATTGAGCTGTGGGGCCCGTTTTTGTTTTTGGGGATGGGTGTTCATACCTTGGGGGCGATAGTGCCTTTTTCTTTTTTTTTTGGAGGATGGCAAAATTTGGGCTTTTACTGCCAGGGTTCTGTTACTCCAATTTACCTTTTTCCCGCCCCCATGACGAATTTTTTTTTCTTCATGGAAATTTAAGAAGAAAGATAAATATAATTAAGGGGAGCCTGGACCCCCCCAAGCCTCCATTTTCACTTTTTCGCTCTTTACTCATATAAAATAAAAATTTATTTTTTCTTTTTCCCGTCCCTATTTTAAAATTTGTATCTTCCCTTTTGCAATCACCACGAATTACTAGTAAAATTTTTTCCCCTTCAAAAACCCCCTTCATGCTCACTTTTCCCCTTAAATTCAACAAACCCCTTTTTAGTTTCCCCCCCTTAAAAACACACTCCCCCCCCACGTCCCCTTCACAGTCTGGTTTCAAACCCAAAATTTAAATTTTAAAAATCCTTTTTAAAACTTGTTTAAACCCGAAAGGTTTGGGTTTTAAACCTTCCAAATCCCCCTCAATTCCCCTTTTTTTGGGGGGTTTTGGGCGGTTGTTTGGGCTCCTGAATTGTTCTTTCTGACCAGCCATTTTTTAAAAAACTTTAGGGGATTAAAGGGGCCCAAACCCAAAAACCTATTTCCTTTTAGTTTTTTAGAAAAAAAAATTTTGGGTTTTCCCCGCCAAAATTCCTCACTGAAACTATTTAAACTGAATATAGGTTTAGCTAATAAAACATTTAAACCCTTTTACCATTTAAATATTCACTTCCCTTTCCCCACCCACTGGCACTGAGGGGTATTTTTGTTTATTTATTCTATTTGTGGGGTTTTATTTACAATTTTTATTATGTTTTTTGTTTTTATTATAAAAATTTTGAAAAAAAATCATAGTGGGTTAAAGAAAAGTGTATTTTTAAAATAAAAATAAGACATTTAAATGAACCGAGATTTTTTATTATCATTTTCTGATATTACATCTGGAGACTTTGGACACTCTTACTGATTTTAATGTGTAAACCGCAAAGCCACACAGTATATAAGTTTATTTTAATACAGGTATACATAAGTATAATTATCCAAATATATATAAAAATTAAATAACTTTTAAAAACATTTGAAAAAATTTGGGGTTTTCCCAGACAAAATGGAGAGACTTATCTTACTGAAACCCCAAGAAAATTTAAACAAACAGGGTGGGGCATGGTGACCGAATAGAAAATCAGGTTTGGGGGGGCCGTAAACGAGTTTTGGGCATAATTTGAAATGACCGAATTTCCCGGGAAAGCCGTAAAGTTAAACGCCTTAAAAAGGGCCCGCGTAATTTTAAATTTATCATTTTTAATTTCAGCACATCTTTCCTCCATTAACCTTGTTTCCCTTTTACAGCGGAGGGATTTTTTCCCCTTTTGGGAATCCTTTTGCATTTAATTTAAAGTTGACCCCCAATTTTTTTCACCCCGTAAAAAAACAATAGCCCCCCTAATTTCTCAAACTGAAATTTGAGAAATATGCCCCGAAGGATCGAAAAAAAGGGGGAATTGAAAATGGCATAAGTGGGTTTTTCCTTTGGGCTGCACCCTGGGTGAGTGAAAAGACTGACCATTAAAAGGGAAATTTCCCTTTAGTAAACATCGAATGCATAACAAACGGCTTTCACCCTGCAAATTTTCTTTATCTACTTTACGGGAACCAAAGGGGAAAACCCGATCTATTTTGGGGGCAGTTTTTAGATTAAAAACCCCTTTAAAAATTTTTCTTCTAATTCTTCAATCCGACTGGTAGCTTACTTAAAACTAAACTTTTTAGAGTTTAGAACCCTTTCCCCTACTAAATTTTCAGAGGGCCCCCCGGGAAAAAATTTGTTTCTAATTTTTTGCCCTTACGGTATTTCTGTGAATATCAAACGTATGGTAACCCCCCAATTTACTGGCTAACTGCCAGCACATTTGAATTTTTAAGGAGCCCCCTTTGATAATGTTTTAAATTTTTTCAAAATTAAAATTTTTTAAAGTATCTTTTCCATTAAAAAAAATTTTTTAAATTTACTAAAGATAAATTTCTATTTTAATAGTTTTAAATTTTTTTGTTTTTTTGGGAATCAATGTCTTTGAACAAAAAGGGATCCCGGACAGGTCCCCCCCATTTCTTGCAAATAAAAATTTATAAAGAACTTCAAAATGTGACTGTTACTATTTTCTTTTTAGGCAACAAGATTTTGGATCAGAGTTTGTTAAAAAGGGAATTTTAAGTTAGGGGAAATAATTTCAAGGGGAAAAACTCCATAAAAAAATATTCAAATTTTTTTAAAATTTTTTTTTTAAATACAATACTTTTTTCTTCTCTCTGTACCAAATATTATACCTTTAATACTTTGTACAAAAAAATTTAAAAGGGGATTTTAATACTTTCTCCCAGGGGACTTACGACTGAGTTGGGTTTCCCCAAAAGAAACCGTTCGTAATTTCGAAATGGCCGAAAGTTTTTTTTTCCCTACTAAAATATCAAAAAAACATTTTTGTAAGTTTTTTATTTTATTTTTTTTTTGGAAATTTCATTTTTACTTTATTTTTTTATGTGGTTAGAAATGTTTTTAAAAATACTAAAAGGGTTTATGTAAAACACTGTGTACAACAAAAATTGTTGTTTTTTTTCCCTAAAATTTTTGGCAAAAAAAACAGGGTTTGGTTAAGTCAAAAGCAGGTCGAAAGCCCGGAGGGTTAGGTGTACAAAAGTTCAAAAATCATGGAATTTATCACTTTAAAAAAGGGAAAGTTTAAATTTTTTCTTCTTTAATTAAGTTTTCATTAACATATTTGTCTTTTCTTAACAAGACTGTGAAAATTTAAAAACTACAAAGGGACAAGTTTAACAAGCCCTTTTGGGAATCCACCCTTTTAACCCTTTCAGGGCCCGCCCCGAAAGATTTTCGGTTTTTACGTTCGGGCCCCCAAAAACCGTAGATCTACCCCTTGAGCTCAGTCACTCTTTTAAACGGGTGAGTGTCTTTTGGGCCCTTAGTTTATGAGGAAAATAAAATCATGTGGGTTTTGGGGGCCCCACAAAAAAACAGACCTTGCAACACCCTGTTTTAAAAATAAAGAAAAAAAAAAATGAAATCTGATTTTTTTCGATTAAACGGGAAACCTTTGAAAGTGTTTTTTCGTATGTTTTTTATAGATGTATTTGCAAATTTCTTGGTCTTTATTTGATAGAATGGAAACATATTAAGAAAAAAGATTTATTTTGGGTTGGTTTTAGTATGGGAAAAGGCTTGAAAATGAGCTCAAAATAGCAGAAATGTTAAATTTTTTCCCATATTTTTAAAAGTAAACAAAAGACCTCACACTCTAATACAGTCCGCTGGTGGGGCCCAATAAACATTCCAAATATGGGATGATATTTATACAATTATTACAGTATTGCAATAACGTAAATCTTCTAATTTTTTTTTGGTTTTGAATTAAAAAATTTATTAAATTTAATAAAAAAACAAAATGGAAAATTTTTGTAAAGCCTCAAAACATAATAAAAACAGAGGAAATGTTAGTTTTGTGCCCGGGAAAGCCCCCACTTTTTTCAAATTTTGGACCCTATTTTTTAAATTGGAAAATTTTGGAAAAAAATTTGGGGTTAAATGGCCAAAATTAAAAAAATTTTTCCCATCACTTTTTTTTGTAGTTGAAACAGTTTTCCTTTGGGGAAATTTTTTGTGCTCAATCGATAGAATAGAAGTAATACTATTTTAAAAGAAATTTAAAATTTGGGGTTTTTGGAAAAAATGTAATTGGCCTAAAATGGGGGGTCAAAGTCGGCAAAACCGCCGATTATAAAAAACAAGCTGAAACATTTAAAATTCGCCCAAAGCATAATTTCGTCAATTTTTCCCCCAAATTTTTGTATTTTTGTTTTATTAAACCCCACAAAAAGAATTTCTCTTACGGGTTTTAAAAAAAAATAACAAATTTGTTTTTTTAAAAATTTTTGGACACTTTTGGGGTGACCCCAAATTTGGGGGGCCCTTTGGGCCCCGAAAGGGTTTTAAAGGAAGTAGAAAGCAAGAGTTTGTCCCGAGAAGACGTATTCCCATGGATTACTGGAAAATGTCCAAGAAAATAAAAATTTAAAACAATCTTTATTGCAAAGAGGAAAAAAACTTTAGTCAGCTCTAGAGCCCAATTCTCAAAAAAATTCCCAAACTGTTTTCACCCCTAAGAGAGAGCCAAGTACGATCAGTTGTAAGGTTTGAAAGGGAGGGGACTGACCAAAACCCGCCAGTCTGTTCCCCGTCTTTAGGGGTTGGGTTCACCTGACCCAGATTCAGTCAGCCGGGGCATAAACAATTGAAAAATTTACTGGGTGGTTCCCAGGGCTTGTATCTCTATATTTCATAAGGGAAAACCTTTCTAACAATAAAAAATAAAAATAATAATAAAAAATAGTGGGTAATCCATGGTTTCTTTTTAAAAATTTTTTTTAAAAATAACTTTAAAATAAGAAAGGAAGGGAAAAACCCGGAGGCCTTTCTGGCCCATACTAGGCAGGTCCTTTACAAATTTATCCCTTTTTTTTTTAACAAAAAAATTTGCCCAACCCCAAATTTTTAATGCCACCCAAGAAATAAGCTCTGGGTGTTTAAAGTCCCACTCAAATCCAACCCCCCCCACTAAATTTTACTTTTCCAACCTGTTTGGGAAAATACCCAAAAATCCCAAACCTCAATAACCCCAAATAGGTAGACGTTCCACCATCAACTACCCCCTTAATTTTCCCAAAACCCAAAACTTTCCATTGGGCCTTTCTAAATCTAAACTTATCTAATTTTAAAAAAATTACT
>NW_026505692.1:0-65582 GCF_026875155.1 Cherax quadricarinatus
CTCGGACAAGACCTGGAAAAGTCTTCTAAGAACTGGTCCAGGTAGGAGGGGGCGTAAACTAGTTTCCTACTAAGATGGGTTTTGGTTTAGGAAGCAGCACTTCAAACCATAGAATCTACCATTTATTGTTTATTTAAAATCAGGTCTTTGGGTTGTAAGATGCTAAGTCATTTTCTAATGTAGGCACATACTCCACCACCGCCTTTTCGTTCCTATTATCTAAGCTTTTATATTGTACCATCTATTTTTGACCTCGTCCGTCAGTCCACCGTATCATCCAAACCAAGAATCAGAGATGTTATAACTGCCGCCCCTAATTTTGTTAGCTAGAACCCTAATCTCTGCAATTTAGGAAGAAGTGATCTTGCATGACATGAATAAAGTGAAGGCCTGTTTTCATAAAACAATACATCATCAATATACGTGCCCGGGGGCGTGGCAATGGGTCATTGTATTAAATTAGGTAAATCAATGTCATCACTGCTAAATGGGTAAATGTGCCAAAGTGCATTTGTTACACTCCAAAATTAAAATTCGGCACCGTTGTTATAATTTAACATACATCCTCCATGCCCCACCCCTACACAATTTACATAAGTGCAATTTCTTTTCTTCATGCGTACTTTAGTACAGTGTAAGCACCTGTTTGGTAGTGTTTGAGATAATAATGGCTGTATTGTCCTCACATTGACCTATGTATGCTATTACATATGAGTTAAGGTTATCATTCTAGCTACTAGACCGGCATATCGCCGTCATTTTATCAGTCTGTTTTGCCTCTGCACAATAGTTTGAGGTCCTGGATTAATTTTGGATATCAACCACATAAGAGCGCTACAAATAAGAGCTGTTGCCACAGTTTTTGTTTGGGTAAGCGGTGTTGCCATACCTGCGGAGATATGACATTTACTTTTCTGGTAGGATGGCAACGTTGGGCTTTTAATGTCCAGGGCCTGTTACTCCATTCACCTTTTTTCCAACCCCCATGACTGATTCTTTCTTCATGGAATTGACGTAGAATATAAATATAATTATGGCAGCCTGTACACCACCCTAACTGGCCTGCCATTTTCACTCTTCGCTCTTTTTACTAATATACAATAAGATTATTTTCTCTTTTGCCAGTCCCCTAGTACACTTAGTGTTGCTTTAGCAAACACCACTGAATTACTAGTAAAATTTCCTCTTCAAAACCCTCTCTTCACGCTCTAACGTTTTCCCTTAACTTCACAAAACCCTTACAGTTATACCTTTATTACACACCCCCCCTTCATACTCAACTTCACAGTCTGGCTTCTCTCGATTAAATTCTAACTGAGAAGCGACTGGTTGACTGAGAGACATAACTGAAAAACATGACTGGTTGACTGGAGACATAACTGACTAAGAGAACATGACTGTGAATGAGAGACATAACGAGAATCATGACTGGTTGACTGAGAGACATAACTAAGAAACATGACTGGTTGACTGACAGACATAACGAGAAACATGACTGGTTGACTGAGAGACATAACTGAGAAACTTGACTGTTTAACTGAGAGACATAACTCAGAAACATGACTGTTGACTGAGAGACATACTGAAAACATGACTTGGTTGACTGAGAGACATAACTAGAAACATGACTGGTTGACTAGAGACATAACGAGAAACATGACTGGTTGAACTGAGAGACATAACTAAGAAACATGACTGTTGACTGAGAGACATAACTGAGAAACATGACTGGTTGACTGAGAGACATCACTGACTGAGAAACATGACTGGTTAACTGAGAGACTTATACGCTTTCGTTGTCGACTTTCCTGTGGTGGTAGATGTGTGATGGATGGTAGCTGTGGGATTGATGGTAGATGTGTGATGGATGGAAGATGTGTAGTGGGGAAAAAATGGTAGAAATGTGTGAATGATGGTACATTGTGTGATGGATGGTAGATTTGTGATGGATGGTAGATGTGTATGGATGTGATGTGTTATGGATGGTAATGTATAGTGATGGTAGATATGTAGTGATGGTAGATGTGTCCCTGGATGGTAGATAATGTAGTGGATGGTATGATGTTTGATGGATGGTAGATGTGTCCATGGATGGTAGATGTGATGATGGATGGTAGATGTGTGTGGATGGTAATGTGTATGGATGGTAGATGTGTAGTGGATGGTAAGATAGTAGTGGAATGTAGATGTGGTGATGGATGGTAGATGTGTGTGGATGGTGAGATTGTTGGAATGGATGGTAGAATGTGTGACGGATGGTAGAGTGTAGTGATGGTAGATATGTAGTGGATGGTAGATGTGTGATGGATTGTAGATGTGTAGTTGGATGGTAGATATGTAGTGTATTTTTAGATGTTGTGATGGATGGTAGATGTGTGATGGATGGGTAGATGTGTAGTGGATGGTAGATATGTAATGGATAGTAGATTTGTGATGGATGGTAGATGTGTGATGGATGGTAGAGTGTGATGGATGGTAGATATGTGTGATGGATGGTAGATGTGTGATGGTATGGTAGAATGTGTAGTGGATGGTAGATATGTGATGGATGGTGGATGAGTATGGATTGGTAGATATGTAGTGGATGGTAATGTGTGAATGGTGGTAGATGTGTAAGTGGATGGTAGAGTGTGAATGGATGGTAGATGTGTAGTGGATGGTAGATGGTGGATGGATGGTGGATGTGTGATGCATGGTAGATTGTAGTGGATGGGAGATGTGTGATGGATGGTAAGATGTATGATGGATGGTAGAAGTTGATGAATGGTAGACATGGTGTGGTTTGATGGTAGATGGGTATGGATGGAAGAATGTGTGATGGATGGTAGATGTGTAGTGGATGGAGATGTTGAAGGATGGTAATTGTGATGGATGTAGATGTGTGGTGGATGGTAGATGTGTGATGATGGTAGATGTGTAGTGGATGGTAGATGGTGATGGGATGTAGATTGTGTGATAGAATGGAAGATGTGTGGTGGATGGTAGATGTGTGACGGATGGTAGATTGTGGTGATGTATGTAAATGTGTGATAATGTAGATGTTTAGTGGATGGTAAGATGTGTGATGGATGGTGGATGTTGATGGATTGGTAGATATGGTAGTGGATGGTAGATGTTGATGGAATGGAGATGTATAGGGAATGGTAGATGTGGTGATGGATTGTAGATGTGTATGGATGGGTAGATGTGTGGATGGATTGTGGATGGTGATGGATGGTAGAATGGTATGGAATGGGAAAGATGTGTGATGATGGTAGATTGTTGTGATGGATGGTAGGATGTGTGATGAATGTAATATGTGTGGTTGAGGTAGATGTGTAGTGGAATGGAAGATTGTGTGTGGTATGATGTGTAGTGGATGGTAGATGTGTGATTGGATGGTAGATGTGTGATGGAGGGTAGATGTGTGGATGGAATGGTAGATGTGTAGTGGAATGGTAATGTGTGGTGGATGGTAGATGTGTGATGGATGGTATGATTTGTAGTGGCTGGTAGATGTGTGTTGGATGGTAGATGTGTGTGGATGGTAGATGTGTGGTGGATGGTAGATGTGTGATGGAATGGTAGATGTGTGGTGGATGGTAGATGTGTATGGATGGTAGATGTGTGATAGATTGTAGATGTGTAGTGGGGATGGTAGTGTGTGATGGATGGTAGATGGTGTGATGGATGGGTAAATGTGTAAGTTGGATGGTAGAAGTGTGATGGGATGGAAGATTGTGTTTATAATGGAAGATTTTGAAGTGGATGGTAGATGTGTAGATGGATGGAAGATGTGATGGATGGCTGGTAGCGGTGTGATGGATGTTAGATGTGGAAGAAGG
Source organism: Cherax quadricarinatus (assembly GCF_026875155.1). NCBI lineage: Eukaryota > Metazoa > Arthropoda > Malacostraca > Decapoda > Parastacidae > Cherax > Cherax quadricarinatus. Next base: position 3,825 of record NW_026505692.1, read on the forward strand.
TAGCCCTGAGATGGAAGGTAGATGTTGATTATACGGTAGATGTGTAGTGGATGGTAGATGTGTGATGATTGGTAGATAAGTGTCGGAGTAGATGTGTGATGGATGGTAGATGTGCTAAAGGATGGTAGATGAGATGATTGTATTGGTAGATTTGTGATGGGATGGGGTAGATGGAGTGGCAAGAGGATGATGTTGATGGATGGTAATGAGTGATTGAAGGTATAATGTGTGGATGGATGTAAGATTGTGTGATGGATGGTAATTGTGATAGATCGTAAGATGTGTGATGATGGTAAGATGTGTGATAGAATGTAATGATGTGGTAATGTGGATGTTAGATGTGTAGTGATGTAGATGTGCGATGAATGGTAGATATGTGGTGGATGGTAGATGTGTGGTTGATGGTAATGTATGCAGGATGGACGATTATTTCAATATGGAAGATATGGATGAGAAGGTAGAATGATTGAGGCAGTACTCAGTGTGGTGGATCGATGATATGAGGATGGTAGATGAGTGGTGGAAGGTCTATGAGCTGTGGATTGTATATGATAGAGTGTGACTAGATTTTTGTGTTGTAAGACTAAGTTAATGGTGGATGGTAGAATGGAGGTGGCGGGTGCTATACTGTGTGGTGGATAGATTTGTGGTGGAAGTAGATGGAGGTGGATCGTTTATTGCAGCTCTTCTTAAAGCAGTCTTGCAACACACACACACACACAACACACACACACACACACACACACACAGCACACACACACAACTGCAAACCTCGCACAAGGAGAAAGATCTTTGGAGTGAGTAATAACACCGAGCAAGATCTCCGGAAGCACACATCAACCAGTAACTCTGCAGCATACGGCGCCTGGCAAACCTGAGAATCAGCGGTCTGATACATTAATGAGGATCGTTCAAGACACTGAATCACCGTGGTACGTCAGGTCCCTATAACGGAGTATGCAGCTCCGTGTTTGGAACCTGCACTTGATAAAGCACGTCAAGAAACTAAAGAGAAACTGCAAAGGTTTGCGACAAGGTTAGTTCCAGGATAAAGGGGAATGTTCTTATGAAGAAAGGTTAAGGGAAATAGGACCTGACGACCACTTAGAGACAGGAAGGGTCAGGGGAGACATGATAACGACATATAAAAATTACGCGCGGAATAGAACAAGGTGACAAAACAGGATGTTCCAGGGAAGGGGACACCAGAAACAAGAGGTCACAATTGAAAGTTGAAGACACAGATGAGTCAGAGAGATATTAGGAAGTATTTCTTCAGTCATAGAGTTGTCAGGCCGGGGAAATTTGCCTAGAAAGTGATGCAGTGGAAGGAAAGGAAACCATAGATAGTTTTAAGACGAGTTATGATAAAGCTCATAAGAGCGGGGAGAGAGAGGACCCAGTAGCAACCGGGAACATGGTTTCAGGGACGGGAAACCCTGTGTCACAAACCTACTGGAGTTCTTTGACATGGTGACAGCAGTAAGACAAGAGAGAGAAGGGTGGGGGGAAATTGCATTTTTTGGACTGCAAGAAGGCGTTTGACACAGTTCCACACAAGAGATTGGGTTGCAAAAACGGGGACCAAGCAGGGATAACAGGGAAGGCACTACAATGGATCAGGGAATACTTGTCAGGAAGACAGCAGCGAGTCATGGTACGTGGCGAGGTGTCAGAGTGGGCACCTGTGACCAGCGGGGTCCCGAAAGGGGTCAGTCCTAGGACCAGTGCGGGTTTTGGTATTTGTGAACGACAGGGACGGAAGGAATAGACTCTGAGGTTGTCCCTGTTTGCAGATGACGTGAAGTTGATGAGAAGAATTCACTCGATCGAAGACCAGGCAGAACTACAAAGGGATTGGACAGGCTGCAGACCTGGTCCAGCAATTGGCTCCTGGGTTCAATCCCACCAAGTGCAAAGTCTGAAGGTTGGGAAGGGCAAAGAAGGCCGCAGACGGAGTACAGTCTAGGGGGTCAGAGACTACAAACCTCACTCAAGGAAAAAGATTTTGGGGGTGGTGAGTATAACACCAGGACATCTCCTGAAGGCACATAAACCCAAAACTGCTGCAGCATATGGGCGCCTAGCAAACCTCAGAACAGCATTCCGACATCTTAAAGGAATCATTCAGGACCCTGTTTCACCGTGTACGTTAGGCCCATATTGGAGTATGCGGCACCCCGTTTGGAACCCACACCTAGCCAAGCACGTAAAGAAACTAGAGAAAGTGCAAAAATTTGCAACAAGACTAGTCCCAGGGTAAGAGGTATGTCCTAGAGGGAGGTTAAGGGAAATCAACCTGACGACACTGGAGGACAGGGGGAGATAGGGGGGACATGATAACGACATACAAAATACTGAGAGAATTGACAAGGTGAACAAAGACAGGATGTTCCAGAGATTGGATCAGTAACAAGGGGACACAGTTGGAAGCTGAAGACCAGATGAATCACAGGGGTGTTAGGAAGTTTTCTTCAGCCACAGAGTAGTCAGGAAGTGGAATAGTTGGGAAGCGATGTAGTGGAGGCAGGATCCATACATAGCTTTAAGCAGAGGTATGATAAAGCTCACGGGCTCAGGGAGAGTGACAAGGCGATCAGTGAAGAGGCGGGGGCCCGGAGCTCGGACTCGACCCCCGCAACCTTTAACTAGGTGAGTACAACTAGGTGAGTACACACACCCCAAAACACAAACGACATACAAAATACTGAGAGGAATTGACAAGGTGGACAAAGACAGGATGTTCCAGAGATTGGACACGTAACAAGGGACACAGTTGGAAGCTGAAGACACAGATGAATCACAGGGATGTTAGGAAGTATTTCTTCAGCCACAGAGTAGTCAGTAAGTGGGAAAAGTTTGGGAAGTGATGTAGTGGAGGCAGGATCCATAACATAGCTTTAAGCAGAGGTATGATAAAGCTCCCGGCTCAGGGGAGTGACCCTAGTTTGCGATCAGTGGAGAGGCGGGGCCAGGAGCTGTGACTCGGGCCCCTGCAACCACAAATAGGTGAGTGCACACACACACCACACACGCACACACACACACACACACACACACACACACACACACACACACACACAACCCACACCCACCACACACACACACACACAAACACAAACACACAACACACACACACACACACACACACCACACACACCAACACACACCCACACACACACACACAACACACACACCACACACACACACACACACACACACACACACCACACCCCCAACACACAACACAAATCATGGAGAAGATTATCAAGAGGAGAGGGGTGGAAACCGGAACGGAAACAAGTTTTTAAAAATGAAAACCGCATGGGTTCAGGGAAGGAAAATCTTGTTCAAAAACCTCCTGGAGTTTTATAAAAAGGTAACAGAAGAAAGACACGAGAGAGAGGGGGGGGCTGATTCGTTTTCCTAGTGCGGGAAAGGGCCCTTTACACAGTTCCCCAAAGAATTAGTGAGAAGCCAAGGTCAGGCGCATATAACAGGGAGGGCACTGAAATGGATCGGGGAATCCCTGACAGGGAGGCAACAACGATCATGGTACGTGAAGAGGTATCAAGTGGGCGCCGTGAGAGCGGGTCCCACAGGGGTCAGTTCAGACAGTGCTTTTTTTGATATATGCGAGAATGAGGGGGAAATACCCTTGAAGGGTGCCCATTGGTAGTAATTGGGGAATTAAATCTTCAAATGCAAAGCCGGGAAGGGTGGAAGGGGTCCAAAAATTTTTCTAAATTCCCCCTTTTTTTTTGGTTGGGGGGGGGAAAGGGCCGGTTGGGGGGGGGACAAAAATACAGACCTCATTCAGGGAGAAAGACCTTGGGGTGCCATACACCGAGCACGTCCCCGGAGGCACAATAAACCAAATAACTGCTGCGCATCGGGCGCCGGGCAAACCTGAGATAGCGTTCCGAACCTTAATAAGGGATGTTCAAGACACTGTACACTGTGTTGTTTTGGCCCATACTGGAGTAGCAGCACCAGTCGGAACCCCCACCGGGAAGCAGCTAGAAGTTAGAGAAAGTCAAAGGTTTTCAACAAGGCTAGCCCAGGCTCAGGGGAATGCGTAGAGGAAAGGTTTAGGGAAAACGGACTGACGACAGGAGGACAGAAGGGTCAAGGGAGACTGTAACGACATACAAAAATACTGCGGGGAATGCAAGGTGGGGAAAAGATAGGATGTTCCAGAGAGGGGACCAGAAAAAGGGGTCCAATGGAAGCTGAAGACTAGAGAGTCACAGGGAGTTGGAGTATTTCTTCAGTCAGATCGTCAGAAAGTGAAATAGTGGAGGCAGGAACCATTCATAGGTTTGAGAAGAGGTATGACAAAGCTCAGGAAGCAGAGAGGGAGAGGACCTAGTAGCGATCAGTGAAGAGGCCGGGCCAGAGTCTGAGCTCGACCCCTGCAGCCACAATTAGGTGAGTACAATTAGGTGAGTACACACACACACACACACACACATGTGAACGACATTACGGAAGGGATAGACTCAGAAGTGTCCTTGTTTGCAGATGATGTGAAGTTAATGAGAAGAATCAAATCGGATGAGGATCAGGCAGGACATACAAGAGACCTGGGACAGGCTACAAAGCCTGTCAGTAACTGGCTCCTGAGTTAACCCTGCCAAATGCAGGGAAGGGCAAAGAAGACCGCAGACACAATATAGTTTAGATTGCCAAAGACTGCAAACTTCACTCAAGGAAAAAGATTCTGGGTGAGTATAACAACTCGAGCATATCTCCTGAGGCGCACATCACTCATAAACTGCTGCAGCATACGGCGGCCTGGTCAAACTTACGGATAGCGTACCGATTCCTCAGCAAGGATTCGTTCAAGACTCTGTATACCATTAACGTCAGGCCCATACTGGATATGCAGCACCAGTTTGGAATCCACACCGTTAGTCAAGCACGTCAAGAAATTAAGAAGGTGCAAAGGTTTGCAACAACAAGACTAGTCCCCCCCAGAGCTACGGGTATTTGTCCTACGAAGATAAGGTTGAGGGAATCGGCCCGACGACACTGGAGGACAGGAGGGTCAGGGGAGACATGATAACGACTATAAAAAACTGCAGAATAGACAAGTGGATAAAGATGGGATGTTCCAGAGATGGGACACAGACACAAGAGGTCACAATTGGAAGTTGAAGACTCAGATGAATCAAAGGGATGTTAGAAAGTATTTCTTCAGTCACAGAGTAGTCAGGCCGTGGAATGGCCTAGAAAGTGAAGTAGTGGAGGCGGGAACCATACATAGTTTTAAGGCGAGGTATGATAAAGCTCATGGGGCAGGAAGAGAGAGGCCCTAGTAGCAATCAATGAAGAGGCGGGGCCAGGAGCTATGAATCGACCCCTGCAACCACAAATAGGTGAGTACACACACACACACACACACGTGGGTGATGGTAAGGAGAGTTGACCTTGATGTTTCCTTAGTCAGGACGGGTAAATATCTTTGATAATTAGGTGAAAGGAAGCAGGAAGAGACAAATAAAGCAAGTACAAGTATGGGAGTCAGGTGTAAGAGAATAAACCGTAGAGAAGTAAGGTCTGACACCTCATTCATGAAAGCAGAGATAGGTAACAAGCATCAGGTGCAGGAGAGAGAGAGGTACCTGGTAGTGTAGAAGGGACGAGTGAGAGATAGGAGGTACGGATGTAGAGGTAGATAGGGTCAAAACTGAAAGAATATTTTGGGGATGGAAGAAAAGTGGGAAAAATCAGCTGAGGAAAGATAATCTGTTAGAAGACAATGAAACGTTATCAGAAATAAGTAGATTAAGAAAAACAGTGAAAATTAAGGAAATAGAGAGAACTTGACAAGTACCTCCATCAGGTGACAGATCAATAAGGCTGTAATGTATATGAACCATCAGGCCACCAGCAGTAACAGGATGAATGACCAGGAAACACCAGACAAACCTGGCCCAGGGCCGGGCTACGAGAGTAGGACAACTCTCGATATCATCAAAGGTAACGAAGACATCAGGTACATTAAAGTCAATGTGAGTGAGGAGGAGTGGGGGGGGGGGAGGGGGGGGGGGGGCGAGAATGAGGAAGATAGGAACAATAGCAGCAAAATCGTAATGAGACTAACGCAGAAGGAATAAGAAAGAGTGTGATAATTTATTTTTTAAACTTAAAGGAAAAAATCGAAGCTGAAGTTTGCGGAAATAAAAGAAAGAGAGGAAGAGTTGACAGTATAACAGTACTTCTGTTGTCTTCCCTGTTAGTTCTTAATACTTTACAAACTTAAAACTCCCATCCACTGCCACCCTACCCGTATTTATTTCTCGTCCCTTTCCATCAAGTTCCCCCGTCCACTATCCTTCAGCCTCAGTCGTCGACCCTGTCCTTTCCTTGTCACCCACTCTCCTCCCTCATGTCCTTCCCCCCCCACCCCTACCTCCATTCCTCCCCCCTTCCCTCCCTCCTCCACGTCCTGCTAAATTTCAACTCCATCGCTGCCATCCCTTCCCCAGTTACCTATACACAAATACAGTCCAGGTGGAGTCACCACCATTACCAGCACAACCTACACTCAGCACCACCATCTACCAGCACAACCTACACTCAGCACGCACCACATCTGCCACACAACCTACACTCAGCACCACACACTTACCAACACAACCTACACCTCAGCACCACCACCTACCCATCACCACCACTAACCAGCACAACTCTAAACTCAGCACCCCACCTGTGAGATTTTTTTGCCTTACCTGCTGTGTTTATTTATTATAAATATAAACACCTTGTAGTTAGCTGATTAATGACAGCAAATCGTCCTACACAGCCGCCCCCCTGCAGTCGAGGTCTAGAAGCTGTCGAAACCATCACAACAGTTGGCTGTCCAAGCGATACAATTTGTAAGTATAAATTACCCCTAGGGGGTGTTATCAGCATATTTCATTCGATTGATGGCTGACGAATACTTTCTTGTTTGGACTCAAAGTCCACACCTTACCTTGCCGATTATAGGTTGATTACAAACTCCTTGTTACTCAAAATTGCGCAATCCCCCGAACTACAAAGAAATTCGTAACATACCTTGCTTCTTAGTAACGTGAGCTATGGTGTTCCAACACCTTCCGACAGATATCGGTGACTTGATAGAAGCTAAGTGTCCTTGGATGTCCACGTCTTCCATTGTCTAGGAAACGCACACTGGTACACTATGTTCAAACAAGATTTGTCTTTTAATGTCACAATGATCACAAGAGAAGCTGATCACACTTCTGCTAAGACTTATGTGTTTTGTGAGACACTTTATCCACACTAACGCACGAGGGGGGAGATCACAGTGTCCTTTGTTGTTATCTTGGCGTCAGTGTACTCCGTCTCTAGATCAAAAAGTAATCGGCGTCATTACACCATCCCAAGCCTCACTGCCCTAGCACAAAAAAAAAAAAAAAACCAACGCGGACCTAGTACCTGCATCCTTGTCACCCCTCAATGAAGCAAAGCAAGAATGTTGTTTCTTGCTGTCTAATCATAAACAACAATGTACACTATCTTTACTATGGTAATAAAGTGAGGAGCAGATTTTCCTTATTGTCCGCTAAGTAAGAGATGTACTGTCAACTTATAAAAATACACGTTCAACACCGCTGCAAGGACAGAGGTCACTCCTTTGACTTACGTGGCATAGCATCTGTGATCAAATTACCACTCTAGCAGTAAACACAAGACGCTCGCCCCTTCAAGTGGCCCCTCGGGCTGAAAGGGGCTGAAGGGGGCTGAAGAGGGGGCTGATACCCCCCTCCTGGAGAAAATTTCTCACACTGGGGGCGGGCAAAGGTTCGCTGCAGGTGAACTATTCATCACTTAACATTAATTTAATTTTCTCACTCGCCACCACTGCTGCTTGTCTTTTCTGACAGCTTTAGTCTGTGTGGTTTCTGGAGAATCACTAATTTTGTTTTCACACTGTGTAATTCCTAAACGGGCACTAGCTTATTTATTGTCCGCTTATTTCACTAACTACAAACCTTTGCTCAAAAACATCCACCCCACAACTGTCCTGATATTCCATTGCATCAGGATATATGGTCCACAATTTTTCAAGTGGGCCATTGGGACATCGGACCATCTTGTCGATTATCACTATGTCACCAAGGTCTAGGACTTATGATATTTCAGGAAAACACCAGCTCCCCCATAGAAGATGTTCTCCTCAATGAGGTGAGATAGTCTTCTCGCCAAATTTCTCCACCATTCAATCACTTTATTAAGGTGTTTGAATTTACGGGTCTGAGTTGCTCAGGTTCGAAATAAGTAGGATCCTCTATGATTTCTTTATCATTTCATGGAGGAAACAGGTTCGAGCCTTCTGCCATGGAGTAAATGAGATGGACTTAACACTTCTAAATTGTCCAGATCACCGGTTAACAAAGTAGAGTTCTGTTGTTGACTCTAATTTCTATTTTCATGTCACAACTGTAACGGAATTCTTCTAAGTCTATCTCTGACGATGAAGAGTCCTTCCTTAAACAACGTTTTACAAATGCCTGATCATTCTTTCATAAAATCCGCCGTGCCATGGAGATTTAGGAGGAATGTATCTCCAACGCCATCTGCGTTGATTCAGCATCTGTTGTACTTCTGGTTGATCAAAGATTTGCTTATATAAGCAGCACCAGCAACAAAGTTCGTTGCATTATCTGAAATCATCAGTCTGGGACATGCCCTTCTGGCTGCAAACCTTCTGAATAATTTGATAAAGGTTTCAGCAGACATGTCAGTGGCTACTTCTAGATGTACTGCTCTAGTTGTAGCACAAGTGAACAAACAGATGTACACCTTGATGGGAACTTTGTCAACTGTTTTGGTTAAAATTATTGGTCCAGTATAATCTACACCTGTCACCTCAAATGGAGTGATATGACAAACTCTTTCAGAGGGATATGGAGGTGGACCTGGATACTGACATACTCGCATATCGTAGTGACGACAAGTAATACAGTCCTTTATTTGTTTTTTCACACTTTGTCGACCTTGAGGTATCCAGTAGGATTGTCGTATATGACAAAGTGTGTCAGCTACCCCACCATGTAACACGTTACTGTGGGCGTTTTGCACAATCAGTTTTGTTAGCCAATGATTCTTGGGGATCAATATTGGATGTATGGCTTCTTTAGGTAGTGAAGAATTATGAATTCTTCCTCGACATCTTATAATCTTTTCTGAGTCGAGATAAAGTCCTAAAGAATTAATCATAACAGGTTTCTTTGGGGATTTATCTTGTGTTTCTAGAAATTTATGTTCTGTAGAGAAAACATCTTTCTGTATTAGTTTCACCCAGTATTTAATGGGTTCAAGACATTCATAATCAGGTTTAATTCCTTTAATGAATTTAAAGACAAGAGCTGTAACTCTTAAGAGTTTACCCAAAGATGAGTAATTAGATCCATCAATGACTATTTCTGTTGTGTCTGCAGTATTTACACAACTTATTTCTGCTGTGTTCAAGCAGACTGTTTCTTCTGGCATAATGTGAGCTTTTTGCTGAGGCCAGTTATTTTCATCAGAGAGCCAGTTCGGTCCGTGGAGCCATAATTTATTATCCACAAATTTCTTGAGTGGGACACCACGTGACAACATGTCTACCAGCACAACCTACACTCAGCACCACCACTACCAGCACAACCTACACTCAGCACCACCACTACCAGCACAACCTACACTCAGCACCACCACTACCAGCACAACCTACACTCAGCACCACCACTACCAGCACAACCTACACTCAGCACCACCACTACAGCACAACCTACACTCAGCACCACCACTACCAGCACAACCTACACTCAGCACCACCACTACCAGCACAACCTACATCAGCACCACCACTACCAGCACAACCTACACTCAGCACCACCACTACCAGCACAACCTACACTCAGCACCACCACTACCAGAACTACCTACACTCAGCACCACCACCAACAGCACCTACATTACTCCTTCCATCCACATCTGACTATTACTAGCACTCACAAACTGGTCAGACGATAATCATGAAGTGAGGGAAATTTAAATGTGTTCGGTATGTTAACAAAGCTTTATATCACAGGAATAACAGAAACAAAACTGAATGGTATGATAAAGAATACTCTTTTCCAGAAAGATGCAAAATAACAAGGGATGAAAATACACAGATGTCGAGAAGGTGATGTTAGGTTAGGTAAGATTCGTCAGGAAACAGGACAGTTGTCTCCCGACGCCGGGTTTAGTCATATGATGACCCGCCACTGGAGCTTTTGGTCATCTGTCCGAGGCCTTCAATTGGCCTACTTAGAATTCCACAGGGAGAGTATACAAGTGAGAATAGAACACCGACATATTAGGATCAATCATAACTTGTCTCCAACTCACCACAAAATAACAGAAAACACTGGAATGTTAGAACATGACCACCATTATTATCACAGAGAATGCAGCGAGGAGAGCACACGGAAACAGCTTAAAACTTGTTACCACGGGTGACAATAATTGCTACCAAATAGATTGATTGAACCGGGACAGACTCTGGAGACCAGGCACGTAAAAGGTGGAACTAATAAAGACAGTAATGAAACACTTCAAGAGTTAACACATCAAGGATGCTATAGGACTGAAAGAACGAGACAAGCTTGAGAGACTTGACCAGATCTTCACACTAAACGAAGCCGATGTAAATGAAATAGACTATGAAGTACCGTCATGGCTAGAAGTTATACGTTGTTGAGAACTGAGTTTCTGGTGGATATATAACTGGAGAGTAATAAAGAGGAAAAAAGGAGAGTCAGAATATAAAAGAGGGAACTAGGTGAAGATCAAAGAGTTCCTGAGGGAAGGTGACCGGCAAAGTGAACTGGAAAGAAGAACTACAAATATAATTCTGGAAAGGTTCAAAGAGAAGTGCCGGGAGGCGGAAGTTGAAGTTTTTCCTTAAGAGGGTTATCGTTATTATTATTATTATTATTATTATATTATTATTATTATTATTATTATTATTATTATTATTATTATTATTATTATTATTATTATTATTATTATTATTATTTCTGTTATTGAGAAGCTCTAAACCCATAAAGATAATGGAGTACCTGGACAATAGGAGAGCCCATGAAGGGAAGAGTAGGTCCTCTAATAATCATAATCTCCATCCAGCATCAAGACAGCAGCATCCTACAAGATGCTTCAGAGCACTGAGAAGGTGACCAACAAGGAGGAGAGGAGAGCCTCGTACAAGACTGCAGAGATAAAGAGACGAAGGGAAGATGCATAAAAATGTGGAAAAATATGTAGAAGAGAAAGAACAGGAAAACCTGGAATTACGCAGAAGTAGGAAATAATATACAAGAAAAAGAAGAGGCGGGGGGCGCCAATATTGCTCCATAACCACATTAAGAGGAAAATGACTCTAGTGGTGATTATAATTATTAAGACTGAAAGAGGATGGAAAACTCGCAAAAGAAGAATAGGGAAATAAGCGAGAAAATGTATAAAAGATTTAAGGAAGTGTTCGCTGAGGACACTGGAACATATCTGGACACCCGAGGTGTGAGAGCTACAACAACATACAAAATAACGATTCATTTCTACATCTTGTTTGTAAATGTTAACCTCGATCCTTGTTGAAAACAATGTATCAAGAGTTTCCATATGCTTCGTGTACATCAGTGACGTCAATGTGTCCAGATCGCCGCTCAGTGACCGCAGCTCATCTAGTTATGTCTTGGTCTACATACACCTAATCCGGTTTTGGCTCAGCCTCGCTGAGTGATGTGTGTGTGTGTGTGTGCATACGTAATTCATTAATCAAATATTAACATGCAAGAGAGAGAGAGAGAAAGTTCGTGTGTGTGTGTGTGTGTGTGTGTGTGAGACAGAGAGGAGAGAGAGAGAGAGAGAGAGGAGAGTGAAGTGAGAGAGAGAGAAGAGAGAGAGAGAGAGAGAGAGAGAGAGAGAGAGAGAGAGAGAGAGAGAGAGACAGGTAGGATCTCGGTAACTACAGGTGGAATTATAACTGCTTTTACTGATATACATTTGTTAGCAATGATAATTAGACTATTACTGCTGGCATTTTATGGTTAAAACATCACCTGGTGAGTGTTGTAAGACAACCAACAGTCCAGAGGCTACGTACAATATCTCTGTTGGACGGCTTTGTTAGGTTTAAAGCCTGTTGACTGCCTAAAGCTGCATTTCACTTCCACGCATCTATTCAAGAATATTTTAGTCCTTAAAGCCGCCTTTAAAGTAAATTTTATGCATACGTAAATATGATAATAATATACAATACCTACAAGCTGACAAATAAAACATGTGCAACGTTTCGCCTACACAGTGACCTTCTTCAATCAAATACAGAAGAAGCAGCAGAAGTTGCAACTTCTCCGAACATATACTGTACATTTCTCAACACTGATAGACTGAACACATCAACTCCAGACTGAGGGACTGATTTCCTCAAACTCCTCCTCGTCTTCCACTTTTATTCTCTGTAATGGACTGAAGAAGCCATTGGCTGGCGAAACGTTTCCTCAGTAAAGCTTACCAAATGTTGCACAAGTGTCTCATTCTTCAAGAAAGTATATTTAACACGTGTCTGTATGACGCACATGTTTACAATTGCCTGGTGGTGACACTTCGGGAGGGGGGGAGGGGGGTTGCTCGAGGACAGCTGTGTATATAAATAACATTTGATATACCTTTGATGAGTTTCCAGAGTTATTCTACTCCCAGAGCCCGGCTTTGGGCCAGGCTCGTCTGGTGCTTGCCTGGTCAACCAGGCTGTTACTTTTATGATCTATGATTCGGTGATGCTCCGAACGTGGAACACAGAAGAATACTATAATAAACAGAGAACAAGAGAGGAAGGAATGCTACAACAGATAACGGGAGAATAAGATGGGAAGAATAACGAATTAGATAACGAAAGAATAAGACAGTGGGGAGTACACTAAGATGGAAGGTAGACCACTGACGGTGCACATAAACCAGCGAGGCTGAGCCAAAACCGGATTAGGTCTATGTAGACCAAGACATAACTAGATGAGCTGCGGTCACTGAGCGGCGATCGGAGACAGGTATCCTTGTGTACCATTAGCTCAACCTCATCTACCTCAGTGCACACAAAAGGCATAGCGCAGGGCACTCATATAATTCTTATAAATATAAAATATAAACATATACATATGTGTGTTCATATGATTGAATGAGCACATGTGTGTGTGTGTGCATATGTGTGCATGTGTGTGTGCATATGTGTGCATGTGTGTGTGTACTTACCTAGTCGCACTCACCTATTTGTGGTTGCAGGGGTCGAGTGGCAGCTCCTGGTCACGCCTCTTCGCTGGTGTGTGTGTGTGTATTTGTGTGATAAATCGTTTAAAAAACCGACAATATGTAAAGTAAAAGGACAACGTTTCGCTCTCCAGGAGCTTGACAAAGCTCCTGGAGAGCGAAACGTTGCCACAATAAAAATGTCACATTAGTTGCACTTGTGTCCTTTTACTTTACATATTGTCGGTAATTCTACCAACTTTATTACAACCGACAAGTTGAAGATTGAGACACTTATGCAACATATGGGAATCTTTATTGAGGAAACGTTTCGCCACACAGTGGCTTCATCAGTCCAATACAAAGCAGAAGGTGTAAGGAGAGGAGGAGTTCGAGGCAATCAGTCCCTCAGCCTGGAGTCGATGTGTTCAGTCCATCAATCTTGTAGAATGTACATCATAGGGCCGTAGACGTGGCTTATATACTGTAGTGAGGTGAGACGAAGCAGGAGGAGGCGGGCTCATAGTGGTACCATCCACTAGTCGAAGTAGGTCTTCGTCCAAAGGTTGGACAAGTTTTGAAGAATTCTTTATCTCAAGATCCCATGATGCTGCAGTGTTTGATGAAGCCACTGTGTGGAGAAACGTTTCTCAATCTTTAACTTATCAGTTTTTTAAATCATTTATCACATCTGTCAGACACTGCAGCATCATGGGATCTTGAATTCTTCAACACTTGTCCAATCTTTGGACGAAGACCTACTTACGCTAGTAGATGGTTCCACTACGACCCCGCCTTCTCCTGCTTCAACTCGCCTGACTGCAGTATATAAACCACGTCTTCGGCCCTATGCTGTACATTCTACAAGATTGATGGCCCTTTTTAGCAGCCAAGTGTTAAACTGTATAATTCAGTATTTTAATTCGGTAGTTTAAATAAAATATTTAATATAGTCTTGAATATTGAGTAGTCAGTACCCCATCTTTATTAAGCAATCCTGACGTTATTAGTGCCTCCAGCAAGCTGGTAACTGCCACATACATTACCTGAGAAATAAATGATGTTTAGATTTTGGTTGTATAGAGGGGATTGGAGAAGATTTCAGTCTTTCCAATATTGAGACATATAAATGGATCAGTAAAGTCACAGTAAAATCCACAGTAGTGTGTTGTGAGGCAAGGAGTGTGTTGTGAAGCAAGAAGAGTGTATTGTGAGGCAAGAGGAGTGTGTTGTAAGGCAATAGGATTGTGTTTTGAAGCAAGAAGAGTGTGTTGTGAGACAAGAGGATTGTGTTGTGAGGCAAGAAGAGTGTGTTGTGAGGCAAGAGGATTGTGTTGTGAGGCAAGAGGAGTGTGTTGTGAGGCAAGAGGATTGTGCTGTGAGGCAAGAGGAGTGTGTTGTGAGGCAAGAGGATTGTGCTGTGAGGCAAGAGGAGTGTGTTGTGAGACAAGAGGAGTGTGTTGTGAGGCAAGAGGAGTGTGTGGTGAGGCAAGAGGAGTGTGTTGTGAGGCAAGAGGAGTGTGTTGTGAAGCAAGAGATTGTGCTGTGAGGCAAGAGGAGTGTGTGGTGAGGCAAGAGGAGTGTGTTGTGAGGCAAGAGGAGTGTGTTGTGAGACAAGAGGATTGTGCTGTGAGGCAAGAGGAGTGTTGTGGTGAGGCAAGAGGAGTGTGTTGTGTGAGACAAGAGGAGTGTGTGGTGAGGCAAGAGGATTGTGCTGTTGAGGCAAGAGGAGGTGTTGTGAGGCAAGAGGATTGTGCTGTGAGGCAAGAGGATTGTGTTGTGAGGCAAGAGGAGTGTGTTGTGAGGCAAGAGGACTGTGTTGTGAGGCAAGAGGATTGTGTTGTGAGGCAAGAGGAGTGTGTTGTGAGGCAAGAGGAGTGTGTTGTTGTAACGTGGGGGTTCTAGGAGATAAAGGTGGTGTAGAAATACACTTGGGTATGGATGGTAACACTTGTATTTGCAGAGTCGTGAGGAGAAAGCTCAGCCTTCCTTGTTCTTGCCTGTAGGTCTGTGCGGGAACTGAGAGAGGGGTATGGTGAGCAATGTTCACATACGGCATCACTTGACATCATACATGCTAGCCACTGGGCCTAGCTGAGCAGGGAGCCTAAATGTATATATGGACGATACTATCTACAGTATACTACACAAGCATATATATGGGAAATTCAGTAGCTATACTGACAGCTCGGTCATATTACGTATGGCGTCTCGACATACAGTACTACCCTACAGGTTGAACAGGCAGGTAGCTCTGGGCTGATTCTATACAATAGCAAACACAATATATAACTTAGACCTAATCACAGAAATGGTAATGGGATATACTTGGTTGAATGGATAACATTGGAATGGATATTAATATAATGGATGGTACCGTAATGCATTACGAATTATGGTAACAAATCACAGTACAATAAAAGATAGAAATGATCGATCGATCTGTATTCATGTACTTTACGGATTCTGAGGAAGAATATATATTTACAAAGGAGAAAGTATTTAACAGAAAAGGCAGACCTGGCATGCACAAGTCATTACTGCTAAATCTCAGAATTCAGATGGAACATGAACACACACAAAAAATTCTGGACACTGATCAGCTAATAACAAAACACACAGTTGACAATGTCTTTCAACTTAATCTTCTAATTATACAGGCTATGTACATTTAAACCCAACTCTGCTAGGGTAAGATTTACATATGCAGAATGGTTGTCATCTCTGGGTGGATCAAAATCTTTTACAATGGCTAACACATGCCATGATTGAGGGAGAACTGAATTAATATCTACAAAAGATACTTGAGGATTTCTCAATACTTGTCATGTATGCAAGGAATAACGACAATCAGTTTGATCGTCTGACTGAGTGTTAGAGGTAGAGGGTACAGAATCAGGAGGATTGTCAGAGTCTGTCACATTAGTCTGGATAGGAACTTCATTATCATCACATACTAACTTCATATGATCTAAATGTGATTCTTTATGCTGACCAGTACTATGTCTCTCTAACCTTATACTTATTGCCATTGATATGTTCAACTACTCGATAAGGACCAACAAATTTTTGATCGAGCTTAGGCATTGCAGATGTTTTATTGAAGTTAATCAGCATTACCCTCGAACCCACTTTACTCTTGGTCGGCATAGCACGAGTATTAGTGACTCTTGTAAATTCTGCTGTTGATTTACGAAGTGTTTCTCTGATTCTTCTGAAAACACTTTGAGCTAGACTGGTACGAGTTGCTATGAAATCATCAGGGTTGTAATTTGGTTTTGGTGCGGAATATAACAACTCATAAGGCAAACGCTTATCTACACCGTACAGCGCGTAATATGAGGTGTCACCTATTGAAGCATTGTAAGCAGAATTTATAGCACATTGAACATCAGGTATGACTTCATCCCAAGTTTCACTGTTGGGATTGATAGTGGCTCACAAAACATCAAGTACTTTCTTATTGGTGTGTTCCGCTAAACCATTGCTGGCAGGATGATGAGGAACAATGGTTGACTTAGAGATCTTGTACAAAGTACACAACTTTTCAAGATTCTCATTACAGAATTCACCCCATTATCTGTTACTAGGGACTTGGGAGCGGTATGTCTACAGATGATACGCTCTTTAAACACTCTGGCTACAGTCTCGGCAGTCTTATCTGCAATAGGCACTAACTCACAGTACCTGGTGAAATGATATATCGTAACACACAGATGTTTGTTGCCTTGGAGGGAACATTGGAAATTAGTTAACAGATACAGATCTACGGCAACTCTTTCCCATGGTTTGCTAGTGGTGGGATACACCTGGATGGGATTAGGACCACTGACATTTCCTTTATGATGCATACATCCACTACATCTATTGACATACTCAAAGATGTCAGTTGCCATACGTAGCCAAAAGTATTTCATTCTGGCTTGTTTCACAGAACGATCCATACCAGGGTGTGCAACACCTGGTGCATCGTGAACTAGCTGTAGGGCTACATTCACTAATGATTGTGGAATTACTAATTGGTATACCTTCCGGCTGTTCGATACAGTAATTCTTGATTCATGACGAAGTCACTGATTGGCTCTGGTGGCTTCACAGTTAGAATAAGATCTTCCTGGAGCAGGAATCGGATCACACCAGACCACAAGGGATCTGTTCTTTCTTACTGGAGGAATTAATAAACTCGGTGGAGTGGATGACTCTCCCCGGTTGAAACAGGTAACACTATAACACGAAATATGAGCAGGGGAGAACGCATCTACCATCTCTTACAGCAAGCACAGGGTAAAGTAATGAACACAGTCTACAATACTGGTATTCGCTCGGAGTCGAACTCTGTGACACGAGGTATCAGCTAAAAAGAGATTGCTCTTACAGTCGTTAATAACACGTAAAGAAGACTCGGGAAACAACTTTTTACATTGCAAGGATTACTGTCAACTAGGATAGTATCACCATCTGGAACACAAGGGACAACAACAACAACACTAGTGAGCACACTAGCCACAGAAACGTCTTTCTGCAATGGCTTGCGACATCAGCAAGAGATGGCATAATTCATTGCAAGTAATCTTTCTTCATAAGGCATCCTCTGGGAGGAACGACTACTTGAACAAGTCGCCATCGCAGGGATAGTAGTCTCAGCACCCAGGGTTGACTGAGGTTCTTCTGAAACCCAAGGTAACTGTACACTATCCTGCGTGCATGATATTGTAGGGGCTGGATTCCAGACAGGAGTGACAGTTTTACTAGTGCCTGACCGCTCGGCTACGTTAATAATTAATTCACTGATCTATAAGAATTTAATCTGAACTTCAAATTCCGCAGCACTGTAACGAATCTCAGATACAAGCTGTGAGAACAAACGTATTGCTTAAGCTAGATACTGTCTTTCAGTCAGTAAGGGAATGACTGTGGACTGATTCATATTTACTTTGACTGGCAGAATGTACTGAGACATCGCTCGGAGGTACTTGAGACATAATTGCAAGGAATGGACACGAGAATTTAAAAAGTAAACAAAATTAACAAAGGGAATATGCGACACAATAAGGCTTAAATGGGAGAAAATGTTTAAGTAATCTGCATAAGTAAAGAGAACGTACCAGACACACCGAAGAGCAAGGAAAACTCACAAAAACATTCAGCTGGATAAAGGAACACTTTGATGTTCAAAGGAACTCTTACTTTAATTTGAATTAATGGCTCGGTGAGTTGTCTTTGCTCTCAAGTCAATAAAGAAATTCAGTAATAAATGATAAATCAATCAAAAATGATAAAATAGAATCAATAAATTTTGTGCAAAATTAAAATAGACTAGGAAAGCAGTTCTCTAAAAAAAAATGATTGGCACACAAGCATTAAAATATGATGTACTGAGAACACAAGTAAATGTGGAACTAGAGTCACACAATATTGCACTGAAATAAACTTTAATTACTACTCAAGGGATTGCATCAGAAACACTATAAAAAATACACACAGGGTCATTGCAGAGTCAACACTGCAATAAAAATAGCACACACAAGGAAATGCAGTTTACAAGAATAAAAAAAAATATTATCAAGAATGACCTGATTGAACACTTTAACTCTTAATTGCAACTTAGGCAAACACTTACTTAAACAAAGCAAAGAACACTTTACTTTAAAAAAAAAGTTGAAAATTAACACTAACAGTTTTTTTTTGTTCAAATGATCGACACCATGCCTAACCCTTCTAGGGTAGGGTAGGTGCCTGAGTCCGAGCTTTTAGCTCATAAGACTGTTATTCCCATTAGTCCCCTTGGGGCGGGGATGGCAGACCAGAGAGGCCTAGCTTGTGGCTAGGCCTGGGGACAGTTGGTCCCAAAGATGAGGAGGTACTTGTGCCTCCTCCCATGGGAGACTTAGGTCTCAGACATTCCCTAAAGAGGGAGCCAAGGCCGGGCCACCACTTGGACAAGGCCCGGGCCGGGAGAATACCGGCTAATCTTCAACTAACTAACTAATTTTGTTCAATGAAATATGAATACAAAATTTTTTAAGGACGTAATGTACAGAACAGGAAAAATAACACTTAGAGTAGTGATGGAAGACAAACATCAATATGCAAACTATAATATATCTTGTAATATGGTCTTGTGTTGACAAAAATTGGAAATAATGTCACTATTGTCTGTGGAGATGGACAAATTAGACACTGGCGAAAGTAACAATAATTAACATAAAAGAATATTCAATACACATTAAAATGGGAACAAAATACACTGGGGGAAAAAATGGAAAATGAATTAAACACAAAAAGAGCTGGAAAATACAGAGAAAATGCTGGAGAAACAAAAAGAATTAACGATATAGGAATTGGGAAAAAAATAAATGAAGCACAACACTGAAATATGGAGCAGAACACAGCGTAAACAATTTACTGAAATACTTCACTGAATGACTTACTGGGCAATAAGTACAATACTGCCCACACGACATAAATGATAAGTGTAAACACAAGTTTATAATGTTTGCGGCAGTGTAGAGAATTAACACAAAATTATATTGTACAACAGAGAAAACAAAAGTACTTACTTCAGAAATAAGGAACACAACATATATATCAAATAAGACACGAAAATTAAACAAGAGAACACTGGAAAAAACATAACAAAAAAATTTTTGCAAACAGAATGTAATGAACACTGAGTCTGTAATTACGAGTCACTAAATGTTACTAACTCACTGTAAACTCATAAAATGTCTCAACACTCGCAAATGTCTCTCTATACAAAAAAAATTAGTATCACTGGGGCGACGTCAGTGTAGAAATGAGGATGGTGGTGGTGAGGGGTGATTTACGTGGAGTCTTGTGGGCTGTGAGCGTCCTCCACTTCTCCACTCAGCGAATTCTCGAAGAATTCTGCGCTTAATCTCGAAGGACTCACACACAAGGCTTTTACGTTGGCGCTCAAGTACGAAGAAACAATCTTGCTGCTTGACCCTCTGTGTGAGCCGTAAAATAAGACGCTAGGACCCGATATAAGGGTAAAAATGGGGGTGGGTATGGCTTTGTTTGAAGGGTGTTGGCTGGCACGCTGGGTGACTGACCCACGCGTTCTGGTTTACACCCACAATATTAGGTACGTAAATATTCTAAGCAGGTCTGGCTTAAAAACACACCACAACAGCACAGGGATGGTATAAGCACTCAGGATGCCTTGGACCTAGGAGCACAAAGCGATGGTGAACGCTGGAACTCACTTGGCTTGCTTGAGTACTGGGGCTAGTCACCTGGGTTAGTTGGCTGGCTTAACTTTACACACAAGAAGGTGGCTTGAAATCTTGTAACAATGAGCACAGCAGGTTGGGAAACTGGCTTAGGAGGCAAGGCTGGTACTTAGGCAGGCAAGGCTGGTACTTAGCAGGCTGGATGGCTTAGTCTCCCCCCACAGACTGGCAAGAGGAGTATATTACGAGGCAAGAGGAACATAAGAACATAAGAACGAAGGAACACTGCAGAAGGCCTACTGGCCCATGCGAGGCAGGTCCAAGTCTCCTACCGGCTTAAGCCAATGCACCCAACCTAGTCAGGTCAGGTCACATTGACTTAAGGGAGGAACACGGCAACCGACCTGGTAGCACAAGCTATCAGGTCTAACTCACACCCACCCACATCCACTCATGTATTTATCCAACCTATTTTTAAAGCTACACAACGTTCTGGCCTCTATAACGGTACTTGGGAGTTTGTTCCACTCATCCACAACTCTATTACCAAACCAGTACTTTCCTATATCCTTCCTGAATCTGAATTTTTCCAACTTAAAACCATTGCTGCGAGTCCTGTCTAGGCTAGATATTTTCAGCACACTATTTACATCCCCTTTATTTATTCCTGTCTTCCATTTATACACCTCAATCATATCCCCCCTAATTCTACGTCTTTCTAGAGAGTGCAGATTCAGGGCCCTTAGTCTATCCTCATAGGGAAGGTTTCTGATACATGGGATCAACTTTGTCATCCTCCTTTGTACATTTTCCAGAGAATTTATATCCATTCTGTAATAAGGTGACCAAAACTGTGCAGCATAATCTAAATGAGGCCTAACCAAGGATGTATAGAGTTGAAGAACAACCTGAGGACTCCTATTATTTATGCTTCTTGATATGAAGCCAAGGATTCTATTAGCTTTATTGCGAACACTTATGCACTGTTGTCTTGGTTTCAGATTACTGCTAACCAGAACTCCTAAATCTTTTTCGCAATCCGTAATATTAAGATCTACATTATTTAGTTTATATGTGGCATGGTTATTGTCCTGTCCAACATTTAGAACTTTGCATTTGTCTATATTAAACTGCATCTGCCACTTCTCCGACCACTGCATCAGTCTATTCAAATCTTCCTGGAGTGCTCGAATGTCCTCGTCAGAATGAATTCGACGGCCTATTTTGGTGTCATCGGCAAACTTGCCGATGTCGCTCTTTATGCCCTCATCTATGTCGTTTATGTAGATTGTGAACAGCAGGGGGCCCAACACTGACCCCTGTGGAACACCGCTCGTGACACTTCCCCACTCTGATTTCTCCCCATTTTTTGCAAACTCTCTGCTGCCTATTTGTCAACCATGCCTCTATCCAGGAAAAAATTTCTCCTCCTATTCCATGTGCTTTAATTTTCCTCAATAGTCTCTGATGTGGGACCCTGTCAAAAGCCTTACTGAAGTCCATATACACAATATCATATTCATTACCATGATCTACCTCCTCAAATACCTTAGTGAAAAAAGTTAATAAATTCGTAAGGCAGGAACGCCCCTTTGTAAAACCATGCTGAGATTCGTTGATTAATTTATGCTTTTCAAGGTGGCTACGAACTGCCTCGGCAATTATTGATTCCATAAATTTTCCCACTATGGAGGTTAGGCTTATTGGTCTATAGTTCGAAGCTAAGGACCTGTCACCTGTTTTGAAAATAGGTATCACATTTGCCATTTTCCACTTATCTGGCACCATGCCAGTTTGTAGTGATATGTTGAAAAGATTAGCCAAAGGTGTGCTAAGCTCCTCTTTACATTCCTTTAGAACCCTTGCATACAGTTCATCAGGGCCTGGGGATTTGTTAGGTTTTAATTTATCTATTTGCCTAAGGACCATGTCACTTGTGACCCTAATAGTACACAGTTTATTATCGTCCTGTTCTACATAATTTATCATTACTGGAATATCGCTGGTATCCTCCTGTGTAAAAACTGAGAGGAAGTATGTGTTAAAAATTCTACACATCTCCTTATCACTGTCAGTGAGCTGACCCGAGGAACTTTTGAGTGGGCCTATCTTGTCCCTGATCTTACTTCTGTATACCTGAAAGAATCCTTTTGGGTTAGTCTTCGATTCTCTTGCAACTTTAACCTCATAATCTCTTTTTGCTTTTCTAATTCCCTTTTTTTATTTCTCTCTTTAACTGAATATATCGATTTCTCAATTGCCCCTCTCCTCTTTTGATTTGCCTATATATGCCTCTCTTTTGACCAATCAGATATTTTAATCTATTGTTCATCCATTTAGGATCATTTTTGTTTGATCTGATTTCCCTATTTGGAACATAATTTGACTGAGCAGCTAGAACTATGCCCTGGAAAGCATCATATCGGCAACCATCACCACCTACCTGACCTTAGTCAGGTCATTCCAGTTCAGCCCACCTAAGTAATTTTTCAGTCCTATGAAATCAGCCAAGAGAAAGTCAGGGACGGAGACTTGATTGCCATTATTAGGGGAATTCCATGATATATTAAAACTGAGTGATTTGTGATCACTTTCCCCAAGCTCATCATTAACCTCAAGATTATTAATTAGTGTTTCCCTACTGGCAAGAACCAAGTCAAGGAGGTTATTTCCCCTAGTTGGCTCTGTCACAAACTGTTTTAAAAAACAATCCTGGATCGTATCAAGAAAGTCACCTGACTCTAAATTTCCTGTCAAATTGCTCCAGTCAATCTGTCTATAGTTGAAATCTCCCATTAGCACAACATTTTCGTATGTAGATGCCTTACGAATTTCGTCCCATAGAAGTTTACTGCACTCCCTATCAAGATTTGGGGCCCTGTAATCACACCCAAAATTAGTTTTTCTCGGCCCTCGAGAAGCTGTAACCAAACAGATTCAGTGGCTGACGCTTCTAATTTAATATCTTGTCTAACACACCAATTTAAATTATCTCTGACATACATCGCTACTCCACCACCTTTCCTGTTGACCCTGTCAGTGTGGAATAATTTATAGCCTTGTATGTGACATTCAGAGGGCATCTCTCTATCTTTCAGATTGAGCCAGGTCTCTGTTATAGCAATAATATCTATGTCTCCTGCACTTGCAATTAATCTTAGCTCATCTATCTTATTTCTTACACTCCTGCTATTAGTATAGTAAACCTTAAGGGAGCTAGTCCCTTGCTGCCCTCTGCTGTCCCCCTTTGTTTGCTGACCTGATCTATTGTCTTTATTTATAACTTCATGCTGAATGCCTTTTATACATTTACTGTTTCCAACCCAAGTGTTGCAACCTGCTTGTTTCCCACACACACACATACCTCTATCTTCCATCAGTTTAAAATCATAGCATTTCACCAATGGCCTTCTCAATCGAGTCTGCAAGTGCTACCACCCCAGCCCCAGAGAGATGTACCCCATCCCTTGCATACATATCATGTTTGCCATAAAAGTTGTTCCAGTTGTCAATGAATGGGATTGCAAGTTCCTTGCAGTATCTGTCTAGCCAGCAATTTACACCAATTGCCCTAGACAACCATTCATTTCCTACTCCCCTTCTAGGCAAGATGCTACATATGATTGGGATCCCTCCCTTAGACTTAATGAAATCTATAGCTGACCTGTACTTATCTAGCAGCTCTTCTCTCCTACCCTTCCCAATATCATTTCCACCAGCACTGAGACAGATAATGGGCTTGCTCCCATTACCTGACATGATATTATCCAGTCTGTTGACAATGTCCCCAACACCAGCTCCAGGGAAGCACACTCTATCTCTCATCTTCTTATTCCTATTACAAAAAGCACGGTCAATGTATCTTACCTGAGAGTCACCAACCACAAGAATGCGCTTACCTCCATTAGCAGGGGCAGTAGTACCCTTACCTTCACTGGCCACTGAAGTACATTCATCCTGAAGAACAGA
The DNA here is from genome assembly GCF_026875155.1 of Cherax quadricarinatus. NCBI lineage: Eukaryota > Metazoa > Arthropoda > Malacostraca > Decapoda > Parastacidae > Cherax > Cherax quadricarinatus. The sequence continues at coordinate 28,277 of NW_026505692.1, forward strand.
GAAGCGATTTCCTACCTTCAGATCTTCACTCTTAACTTTCCTTACTCTGATGCGCCTTCCATTACTGTGAACTACTCGCCACTTGTAGCAGGTGCTGGGCTGCACCTCACTGCTGGTAGCCGTTGCTGCCTCCCCAACTACAGCCTCCTCACAGCGAGAGACAGACTGCACCTCGCTGCTAGAAGCCTCATTCCCCACAACTCCAGCCACCTCACACTCTCTCCCAGACCCATTGAGGTGGACCTTCAGCCTCCTAATCTCCTCCTGGAGAAGCAAGACCTCCTCCTTCAACTCTCCAACCTCAATTTTTAAAACACTGCAGAAGCAAGCCATGCTTTGTAACCGTCCACACTAATCCCCAAGGCAGCTCAGGGTCTGTGACCTCACGTGACGACTGACCACTGAGGAGCGTGTTGTGAGGCAAGAGAGTGTGTTGTGAGGCAAGAGGAGTGTGTTATGAGGCAAGAGTGTGTTGTGAGGCAAGAGGAGTGTGTTGTGAGGCAAGAGGAGTGTGTTGTGAGGCAAGAGGAGTGTGTTGTGAAGCAAGAGGAGTGTGTTGTGAGCTCATGGCATTGGGGGAAAAGTGCTCTCGTGGATCGAGTCATGGCTCACTGACAGGAAGCAGAGAGTGTCCATAAATGGGGTTAAATCCGAGTGGGGATCTGTAACAAGTGGCGTTCCACAGGGATCAGTCTTGGGCCCGTTGTTGTTTATAATATATATCAATGATCTTGATGAGGGAATTACTAGTGATATGAGCAAATTCGCCGATGACACAAAGATAGGTAGGATAATTGATTCAAACGTAGATGTTATGGAACTTAGGAGGATTTAAACAAACTCTATTCTTGGTCAAAAAAGTGGCAGATGCAGTTCAATGTAGATAAATGCACGGTTCTGAAGTTTGGGAGTGCCCATAACCCTAGTACTTATAAGTTAAATGATATAGAACTTAGCCATACAGATTGCGAAAAGGACTTGGGGGTTATGGTGAGCAGCAACCTTAAACCAAGACAGCAATGCAGCATATGGGAATCTTTATTTAGGAAACGTTTCGCCACACAGTGGCTTCATCAGTCCAATACAAAGAGGAAGGCGTAAGGAGAGGAGGAGAATGAGGTAATCAGTCCCTCAATCTGGAGTCGATGTGTTCAGTCCATCAATCTTGTAGAATGTACAGCATAGGGTCGTAGACGGGCTTATATACTGTAGTGAGGTGACGTGAAGCAGGTGGAGGCGGGGTCATAGTGGTACCATCCACTATTTCAAAGTGGGTTTTCGTCCCAAAGGTTGAACAAGTTTGAAGAATTCTTTGTAACAAGAATCCCATGATGCGCAGTGTCTGACAGTATTTGATGAATGGTTTGAAAACCGACAAGTTGAAGATTGAGACACTTATCCCAGCAAAAAATGGGAATCTTCACGTCACCTAAACTACAGTATATAAGCCACGTCCTACGACCCTATGCTGAAACATTCTACAAGATTGATGGACTGAACACATCGACTCCAGGTTGAGGACTGATTACCTCATTCCCCTTTCCTCTCCTTACGCCTCCCTTTGTTTTGGGAAACTGATGAAGCCACTGTGGGCGAAACGTTTCCTAAATAAAGATTCCCATATGCTGCATAAGTGTCTCAATCTTCAACTTGTCGGTTTTTCAAACCATTCATCACCACCAAGACAGCAATGCCTAAGCGTACGTAATAAGGCAAATAGATTACTGGGATTTATATCAAGAAGTGTAAGCAACAGAAGTCCCAAGGTCATACTGCAGCTTTATACATCATTAGTAAGGCCTCACCTAGATTATGCAGCTCAGTTCTGGCCCTCCATATTAGAGAATGGACAAAATTCGTTAAAAAACATTCAGCGTAGATGACTAAATTAATACATAGCATTAGAAATCTTCCTTATGAAGAAAGAATGAAGACTCTTAAGTTACATTCACTTGTTAGACGAAGAATGAGGGGAGACCTGATCGAAGTGTATAAGTGGAAGATAGGTATTAATAAAGGGGATATTAATAAGGTCTTGAGGATGTCTCTCCAAGAAGAAACCCGCAGTAATGGATTTTTAAAATTTGATAGTTTAGATTTAGAAAGGACATGGAAAGTATTGGCTTTTGGGAAAAAGGGTAGTTGATGAGTGGAACAGTCTACCTAGTTGGGTTATTGAGGCTGGGACTCATTAGAGAGCATACAGAGAAGAATGACTAAAATGATTTACTGTGTAAGGAACCTCCCGTATGAAGATAGACTTAAAGCCTTAAATCTCCACTCTCTGGAGAGGCGTAGAATGAGAGGAGATATCATTGAAGTGTATAAGTGGATGACAGGCTTAAACAAGGGAGATATTAATAAAGTACTGAGGGTGTCGAACCAGGTAAGAACCAGAAATAATGGATATAAGTTGGATAAATTTAGATTTAGAAAGGACATAGGTAAGTACTGGTTTTCTAACAGAGTTGTAGATGCGTGGAACAGTCTTCCAAGTGGGGTGATAGAGGCTAGGACGTTGGGTAGCTTTAAGAAGAGACTGGACAAATATATGAGTGGGAGGGGCTGGGTTTGATTGGTGTCATGGGGTTATTTCTTGGTTTGCTTTAGGTAGAGATCGTTTTGATAAGGACTTGCCTAGTATGAGCCAACAGGCCTGCTGCAGTGTTCCTCCTTTCTTATGTTCTTATGTTCTTGAGAGGAGTGTGTTGTGAGGCAAGAGGAGTGTGTTGTGAGGCAAGAGGAGTGTGTTGTGAGGCAAGAGGAGTGTGTTGTGAGGCAAGAGGGGGTGTGTTGTGAGGCAAGAGGATGTGTTTGGGAGGCAAGAGGAGTGTGCTGTGAGGCAAGAGGAGTGTGTTTTTTTTAGGCAAAGGAGTGTGTTGTGAGGCAAGAGGAGTGTGTTGTGAGGCAAGAGGAGTGTGTTGTGAGGCAAGAGGAGTGTGTTGTGAGGCAAGAGGAGTGTGTTGTGAGGCAAGAGGAGTGTGCTGTGAGGCAAGAGGAGTGTGTTGTGAGGCAAGAGGAGTGTGTTGTGAGGCAAGAGGAGTGTGTTGTGAGGGAAAAGGAGTGTGTTGTGAGGCAAGAGGAGTGTGTTGTGAGGCAAGAGGAGTGTGTTGTGAGGCAAGAGGAGTGTGTTGTGAGGCAAGAGGAGTGTGTTGTGAGGCAAGAGGAGTGTGTTTGAGGCAAGAGGAGTGTGTTGTGAGGCAAGAGGAGTGTGTTGTGAGGCAAGAGGAGTGTGTTTTTGAGGCAAGAGGAGTGTGTTGTGAGGCAAGAGGATTGTGTTGTGAGGCAAGAGGAGTGTGTTGTGAGGCAAGAGGAGTGTGTTGTGAGGCAAGAGGAGTGTGTTGTGAGGCAAGAGGAGTGTGTTGTGGCAAGAGGAGTGTGTTGTGAGACAAGAGGAGTGTGTTTGTGAGGCAAAGGAGTGTGTTGTGAGGCAAGAGGAGTGTGTTTTTGAGGCAAGAGGGGTGTGTTGTGAGGCAAGAGGAGTGTGTTGTGAGGCAAGAGGAGTGTGTTGTGAGGCAAGAGGAGTGTGTTGTGAGGCAAGAGGAGTGTGTTGTGAGGCAAGAGAGTGTGTTGTGAGGCAAGAGGATTGTGCTGTGAGGCAAGAGGAGTGGTTTTTGAGGCAAGAGGAGTGTGTTGTGGGGGCAAGAGGAGTGTGTTTGAGGCAAGAGGGTGTGTTGTAGGCAAAGGAGTGTGTTGGGGAGGGAAGAAGGGTGTTTGTGAGGCAAGGGATTTTTTGTGGACAAAAGGATGTGTTTTGGGCAAGGGGGAGTGTGTTGTAGGGAAGAGGAGGGGTTTTTTGAGGCAAGAGGATTGTGCTGGGGGAGGGAAAAAGGGTTTTGTTGTGAGGCAAGAGGAGTTTGTTGTGAAAGGGAAGAGGAGGTGTTTTTGAGGCAAAAGGGGGTGTGGGTTGGGGAGCAAGAGGAGTGTGTTTTTGAGGCAAAGGAGTGTGTTTTTTAAGCAAGAGGGTTTTGGGGGTGAGGGGAAGAGGAGTGTGGTGAGCAAGAGGAGTGTGTTTTTGAGGCAAGAGGAGTGTGTTTTAGGCAAGAGGAGTGGTTGTGAGGCAAGAGGAGTGGGGTTGGGGAGGGAAAAGGAGTTGTTGGAGGAAGAGGAGTGTGTTTTTTTAGGCAAGGGGGGTGTTTGTGGGAAAAGGCCCCCCAAAAGGGGGGTGTGTTGAGGGGGCAAGAGGGTTTTGTTGTGAGGGAAAGGGTTTTTACCCCGATTAACCCCTTTTTCTTTTGTATAAATTAAATTTTGAAAACCAAAAAGGGTAAAAAGAAACTTGGCAAAATTTGGGTACCTTTTTTCTGGAAACATTTTGCCAACCAGGGGGTCTTTAGTCCAAACAGAGAAGGGTTTAAGATAAAAAGGGGTTTTTAAAGGAAAACATTGGTTTTGAAAAAACACGTAAAACAACGAAACGTTTTTTACTAATAAATATGTCATAGTGTTTGCTTACGGTCTTTCTAAACCAACTTGGGCGGGGGTTTTTTACCAAGGTTTATACCCAAGGAAAACAGTCCCCCAGCCTGGAGTCGATGTTTTCCCTCCACCCAAACTTTATCAGGTTTTTGTTCCCCAAACCTTTTTTTTCCTATATTTCAGCATATACTAAACGTATAGAATGGTTTTCTATCTTACCCCGTCTCCATTTATTTCCTTTCAACAAGCGGTAAATTAACGGGGCCCCAAACATGTTCAAGAATTTGCATGGTATTTAAAACCCTTTGGGAATAAATACCGACAAGTTGGTTTAAAAGGGAAAAACACGTTTAAACAAAAACTATGACATATTTTATTTTTTTAATTTTTAATAAATTTTTTTATTTCTAATAAATATGTCATAGTGTTTTTTCTTACGTGCTTTCTTAAAAGAAAAAATTTGCATAAATGCTTTGAAGTTTAAAGGGAGTTTCCCCGTTTTCCCTAACCATTTTGCGGGGTTTCCGGGTTAATTACGACGATACTGGGGCCCGTTTCGTAGTGGAAGAAAGTACAACACCAAGCATAATAGGGCAGATAAACTTTACAACGAGACGTATCAGGGAACCGCGGGCGGGAGAGGGGAAGGGTTAAAACCCCTGGCATTTGAAATCATAAAACTTACGTCCCCTGTGTTTCCCCCTATCAGGGGTGCATGACGCTAGGGGGGTGGTGGTGGTGGGGGGGTGGCCCGGGGCCCGAAAGTTACGAAAAAAAGTATGGGGGGTGAGGCTGTGGTGCTGCCTGAGCCGGGTGGAGGCTGCCCGCTGCCCTCACCATTAGGTTTGCCTTCCCCTGCTGCTCATCTCCATGGGGGGGGCGGGGTTTCCTTAAACTACCCCAACCCAAAACCTCAAAGCCAACCCTTAAAAAAATTTGCCAACGGGGGGGCCACGCCCCCTACAAAGAAGTCGACCTACCCCAACCCTTAAATTCCCCCAATCACTACACAATAGTCACGGTACAAAAATTGTCAAGGTTCAGTACAGTGACTAATTATAGTCACGGTACAGTACAAAAACTACAGTATAGTCCAACCCGGGACAGTAAAAACAACTACAGAAAAGGGCACGGGACCGTAAAAACAACTGCAGAAAACTCACGTACAGTACAACAATACAAATAAAAGTTTTCGGTACAGTACAAAAAAACTAAAGTATAGTCACGGTACAGTACAACAAAAAGCAAGTATAGTCACGGTAAAGTAAACAATACAGTATAGTCCCCGGTACAGGACAACAACTACAGTATAGTCACGGGAAAAGTACAAAACTTCAGTAAGTTACGGTAAAAGTACAAAAAACACAGTATAGCACGGGAAAAGTAAAAACAACCCACAGTATAGTTTTCGGGACAGTACAACAAATACATATAGGCACGGTACAGGGAAAAACAACTAAATATAGTCACGGTTTCAGTACAACAACTACGTATAGTCCACGGGAAAAGAACAACAACTACAGTATATCAAGGTACAGTACAAAAAACTACAGTATAAAAACGGTAAAAGTAAACAAAACTAAAGTATAGTCACGGGAAAAGTACGACAACTACAGTATAGTCACGGTACAGTACAAAACAAAAATATGTCAAAGGTTTCAGTACGCAACTAAAAGTATAGTTAAAGGTACAGAACAACAACTAAAGTATGTCCCCGGAAAAGTACACAACTAAAATTTTAGTCAAAGGGACAGTAACGACAACTACTTTTAGTCACGGTACAGTAACAACAACTGCAGTATACACGGTACAGTGGGGAACAACTACAGTAGAGTCACGGTACAGTACAACAACTACAGTATATCCCGGGAAAAGTACAACAACTGCAGTATAAATCAGGTAGAGTACAAATACAGTAAGTCCCCGGACAGTAAAAACAACTAAAAGTAAAATCACCGGGACAGTACAACAACTACAGTATAGGGCCCCCGGACAGTAAAACAACTACACCCATAGTCACGGTACAGTACAACAACTGGGAGTATAAATCACGGTACAGTGCAAAAAACGCCCGTAAAGTCCCGGGGACAGTACAAAAAACTCAAATATAGTCACGGGACATTTCAACAACTACAGTTTCATCACGGTAAAAGTAAAAACAACTACAGTATAGTCAGGGACAGTACAACAACTGGGAAATAGTCACGGTACAGTACAACAACCCACAGTATAGCCACGGGAAGGGGCAACAACTACAGTATATTACGGTACACGTCAGTACAACAACTAAAAGTATAGTCCAAAGGTACAGTTTTCAACAACTACAGTTAAAGTCCGGTACACGGTTCAGTACAACAACTTTCATATAGGGTTTGGTACAGTACAACCCAAATAAAGTATATTCCCCGGTAAAAGTACAACAAAATGCAGTAAGTCCCCGTACAGAAAAACAAAATGCAGAAAAAGTCACGGTTAAAAAGTACAACAACTACAGTAAGTCCCCGGTTTAAAAGTGCAACAACTACAGTATAGCCCCCGGTACAAAAGGACAGTACAACAACTACAGTATAGTCCCGGTACCCGTACAACAAAATACAGTTAGTCACGGTTTCACGGGACAGTACAAAAAACTACAGTATAGTTACGGGGAAAAGTACAACAACCCAAAGTATAAATTTACGGTACAGTACAACAACCCGCAAATATAGTCCGGGACAGTACAACCCAAATGCAGTAAAAGTCACGGTAAAAAGTACAAAAACTACGTATAGTCACGGTACCCGTACAAAAACTACAGTAATCACGGTACAGTACAACAATTCAGTATATCACGGGAAAAACGGTTTAAGGGACAACAACTACAGAAAAGTCACGGTACAAATACAAAAAACTACAGTAAAAGTTTTCGGTTTCAGTACAAAAAACTACAGTATATCACGGGACAGTACAACAACTACAGTATAGTCACGGTACAGTACAAAAAACTTCAGTAAGGGCACGGTACAGTACAAAAAACTACAGTAAGTCCCCGGGACAGTACAACAAATACAGTATAGTCCGGTACAGTACAAAAAACTAAATTTTAGTCACGGTAAGTACGACAACTACAGTATAGTCCACGGGAAGTACAACAACCCAAAGTAAAGTCAAAGGGAACAGTAAAGAAAACTACAGTATAGTTACGGTACAGTACAACAAATAAAGTATAGTCACGGTTTCAGTACGACCAAAATAAAGTATAGTCACGGTACAGTAGACAACCCACAGAAAAAGTCCCCGGGACAGTAAAAACAACTAAAGTATAGTCACGGTACAGTACGACAAATAAAAAGTATATCACGGGTTTCATACCCAAAAACTAAAGTATAGTCAGGAAAAAGTAAAGACAAAATACAGTAAAATCCCCGGTACAGTACAACAACTTTAAAATATAGTCCCCGGTACAGTACAAAAAACAAAAGTATAGTCACGGTACAGTACAACAACTAAAGTTTTAGTCACGGGACAGTACAACAACTATAGTCACGGTACAGTAAAAACAAATAAAGTATAGCCCCGGTACCCCGGTACAGTACAACAACTAAATTTTATCACGGTACAGTAAAAACAACAAAGTATAGTCCGGACAGTACAACCCAAATATAGTATAGTCCCCGGGACAGTACCCAAAAAAAAAGTAAAGTCACGGTACAAATACAAAAACTAAAGTCCCCGGTACCGTAAAAACAACTAAAGTTAAATCAGTTTCACGGTACAGTACAACAACTAAAGTAAAATCAAAGGTACATGCAACAAACATATAGTCACGGTACAGTACAACAACTACCGTAAAGTCCCCGGTACAGTACAACAACTACAGTATAGTCCACGGTACAGTACAAAAACTTTCGTAAAAGTCACGGGACAGACAAAAAACTACAGTATACTCCCCTGTAAAAGTAAAAACAACTACAGTATAAATCACGGTACAGTAAAAAAACTGCCCTAAAGTCACGGTACAGTAAACAACTACAGTATACCAAAGGTTTCAGTACAACAATACAGTATATCACGGTACAGTCCCAAAAACGGGAGTATAGTCACGGTACAGACAACAACTGCAGTTTTAAAATCCCCGGAAAAGTACAAAAAACACAGTAAGCACGGTACAGTACAAAAAACTGCAAATATAGTCCCCGGGGACCGTACAACAAATACCCAAAAATATAGTCACGGGACAGTACAACAACTACCGAAGTCCCCGGTACATACAACAACTTCAGTATAGTCACGGTACAGGGACAACAACTACAGTAAGTCCCCGGTAAAAGTACAACAACTAAAGTATAGTCCGGGAACAGTACAACAACTAAAGTTTTATCACGGGAAAAGTTAAAAACAACTACAGTAAAAAGTCCCCGGTACAGAAAAACAACTCAGTATAGTCACGGAACAGAACAACAAAAACATTTTAAATCACGGTCCCGTACGACAAAATGCAGTATAGTCACGGTACAGTACAAAAAACTACAGTATAGTCACCCGGAAAAGTACAAAAAAATGCAGTATAGTCCCCGGTACATTAAAAACAACTACAGTTAGTCAAAGGTACATACAAAAAACTACAGTAAAAGCACGGGACAGTACAACAACTACAGTATAGCACGGACAGTCAAAAAACTACGTATAGTCACGGTACAGTAAAAACCCAAATACCCGTATAGTCCCCGTACATACAACAACTAAAAGTGGGAGTTTACGGTACAGTACAACAACTAAAAGTATAGCACGGTACAGTAAAAACTACAGTAAAAGCCCCCCGGTACGTACCCAAAAAACAAAAGTATATTCCCCGGTACAGTTCAACAACTACAGTATAGTCACGGACAGTGCAAAAAACTAAAGTATAGTCAAGGTACAGTACAAAAAACTACAGGGATAGTCACGGGACAGTAAAAACAAATGCATAAGTCCAAAGGTACAGTGCAACAACTACAGATAGTTTACGGTTTCATTTCAACAACTACAATATATCAAAAGGGACAGTTTCAACAACTGCAGTATATCCCCGGTACGTACAACTTTCAGTATAGTCACGGTACAATACAAAAAACTACATTTTATCACGTACAGTACAACAATTTCAGTAAAAAGTCAAAGGGACAGTACAACAACTGCATATAGTCCGGTACAAATGGGAACAACTGGGAGTATATCCAAAGGTACAGTACAACAACTGCAGATAGCAAGGAAAATTTCAACAACTACATGCAGTCACGGTACAGTAACAACAACTAAAGTATAGTCACGGGGACAGTACAACAACCCACAGAAAAATCACGGGACAGTAAAAAATACAGTATGGGCACCCGGACAGTACAACAACTGCAGTAAAAGCCCCCGGGACAGTAAAAACAACTCAAATATAGTCCCCGGTAAAAGTACAACAAATGGGAGTAAAAGTCACGGTACAGTAAAAACAAAAAGCAGTTTTAGCCCGGTACAGTACAACAACTAAAAAGTATAGACACGGTACAGTGCAAAAACTAAAAAGTATAGTCACGGTACACGGTACAGTACAACAAATTTCAGTAAAAGTCACGGTACAGTACAACAATTCAGTATAGTCACGGTACAGTGGCAACAACCAAGTATATCCCCGGTACACGGAAAATACAAAACTACAGTTTTAGCCAGGGGCAGTACAAAAAACTCAGTATAGCACGGGACAGAAAAAAAACTGCAGTATAGTCAGGTACATACAACAACTACAGTATATTCACGGTACAGTGCAACAACTACATATAGTCACGGGGACACGGTACAGTACAACAACTACCGTATTGTCCAAAGGTACGTGGGAACCAAATACAGTATAGTCGCGGGACAGGGGCAACAACTACAGTAAAAGTCAAGGGACAGTAAAAACAACTAAAAGTATAGTCAAGGGACAGTACAAAAACTACAGGGATCACGTACAAATACCAAAAACTTCAGTATAGTCCAAAGGTACAGTTTCCCAAAAACACAGTATAGTCACGGGAAAAGTACAACAACTACAGTATAGGGCCAAAGGTACAGTGCAACAAAACTTTCAAATATAGTCCCCGGTACAGTAAAAAACAACTACATTAGTCACGGTAAAAGTTTCAACAACTTCAGTATAGTCACGGGGGGACAGTGCAACAACTACAGTATATCCCCGGTACAGTACAAAAAACTCAGTATAAATCCCCGGTTTCAGTAAAAACAACCAAAAGTATAGTTCACCGGGACAGTGCAACAAAATACAGTATATTTACGGTACAGACAACAACTACATAAAATCACGGTACAGTACAAAAAAATGGGAGTATAAATCACGGTACAGTGCAAAAAACTGCATTAAAAGTCACGGAAAAGTACAACAAGTGCAGTATAGTCAGGTACGTGCAACAACTGCAATAAGTCCACGGTACAGTACAACAATGCAGGATAGTCCCCGGTACAAAAAGGTAAAAGTAACCCACAAATACAGTGAGTCACAGTACAGTAAAAAACAACTAAATTTTAGTTTAAAGGTACAGTAACAAAAAAACTACAGTATAGTCCAAAGGTACATGCAACAACTACATATAGTCACGGTACAGTACAACAACTACAGTATAGTCAGGTTTCAGTACAAAAAACTACAGTATAGTCACGGTACATACAACAACTACAGGTTTTAGTCACGGTACATTTCGACAACTACAGTAAAAGTCCCCGGTACAGACAACAAATGCAGTATGTCACGGTACACGGTACGTACGACAAACCCACAGTATAGTCACGGAAAAAGACAACAACTACAGTTTTAGTCCCCGATACATTTCAACAAGTTAAATATAGTCCCGGTACAGTACAACAACTACAGATAGTCACGGAATACAACAAGTGCAGTATAGTCACGGTACAGTACAACAAGTGCAGTATAGTCACGGTACAGTAAACATCTACAGTATAGTCCCCGGTACAGTACAACAAGTGCAGTATATTCCCCGGTACAGTACAACAAGGCAGTATAGTCCCCGGTACAGTACAAAAAAATACGTATAGTCACGGTACAAATACAACAAATTCAGTATAGTCCCCCCGGTACAAGGGACAAAAAGTGCAGTATGCACGGTACAGTACAACAACTACAGTATAGTCACGGTAAAAAGTACAACAAGTGCATATAGTCACGGTAAAAGTACAACAACTACAGTAAAAGTCCGGGACAGACAAAAACTGCAAAATATAGTCACGGTAAAAGTTCAACAACTACAGTATAGTCACGGGAAGTACAACAACTACAGTATAGTCCCGGTACAGTACAACAACTACAGTATAGTCACGGTACAGTACAACAACACAGTATAGTCACGGGGGCATACAACAACAAAATATAGTCACGGTACTACAACAACTACAGTATATCCAAAGGTAAAAGTAAAAACAACTACAGTATATCACGGTACAGTACAAAACTACATATAGTTTAAAGGTAAAACGGTAAAAGTACAACAAATACCCGTATTCCCCGGTACAGTACAAAAAACTACAGTATATTTTAAAGGTACCCGTAAAAAACCCAAATGCGTATATCCCCGGGAAAATGCAACAGCTCAGTATAGTCCCCCGTTTCAGTACAACAACTACAGAAATCACGGTACACGGTACAGAACAACAAATACAGTATAGTCCACGGTACAAAACCCAAAAACACAGTATAGTCACGGTACAGTACAACAACTACATTAAAAACCCCGGTACAGTACAACAACTACAGTATAGTCCCCGAAAAAGTACAACAACTGCGTATAGTCACGGTACATACAACAAAAACATATAGTCACGGGACAGTCAACAAAAACAGTATGTCCCCGGGACAGTACAACAAATTCAGTATAGTCACGGTACCGTACAACAACTTAAAATTTCATCACGGTACAGTACAACAACGCAGTATAGTCACGGTAAAAACGGACAGTACAAAAAACTACATTTAAATCACGGGGAACAGTCAAACCCCAAAATATAATCACGGAACAGTTTCAACAACTACAGTAAAAGTCAAGGGGGAACCCGTACAAAACTGCGTATAGGGCACGGTACAGTGGGAAAAACCTACAAATAATCCCCGGACAGTACAACAACTACCTAAAGTCACGGTAAAACGGTAAAAGTACAACAACTACATATAGTCACGGTACAAACAACAACTGCATATGTCACGGTACAGTGCAACACCTACATATAGTCCCCGGTTCAAACGGGAACAGTACAACCCCACAGTATAGTCAAAGGGCAGTACAACAAATACAGTATAGTCACGGTACCGTAAAAACAACTACATATAGTCACGGTACAGGGACAACAACTACAGTATAGTCCCCGGTACAGGGACAAAAAACAGTATAGTCACGGTACAGTACAACAAATACAGTATAGTCACGGGACATACAACAACTACATAAAAGTCCCGGAAAAGGACCAAAAAACTGCAGTATAGTCACGGTACAGTACAACAACTAAAAGTATAATCCCCGGTACCAAATAAAAAACAAAAATACAAAAATCCCCGGTACAGTAAAAACAAATACAGTAAAAGTCACGGTTTAAAAGTACAACAAAACAGTATAGTCAGGGACAGTACAAAAACTACCCGTCAGTCACGGTACAGTACAACAACTGCAGTATAGTCACGGTACAGTAAAAACAACTACAGGCAGTCACGGTACAGTACAACAAATACATTAGTCCCCGGGACAGTACAACCCAAATGCAAATATAAATCACGGTACGTACAACAAGTTCCCTATAGTCACGGTACAGTACAAAAAAACTAAATTATAGTCACGGTTAAAAGTACAACAAGTGCAAATTTTAGTCACGGTTTTAAAAAAAAGTACAACAACTACAGTATAGCACGGTACAGTACAACAAAATGCAGTATAGTCACGGTACAGAAAAACAACTACAGTTTTAGTCACGGTTTCAGTACAACAACTACAGTATATCCCGGGGACAGTACAACAAACCCACAGAATAGTCACGGAAAAGTACAACAACTACAGAAAAGTCACGGTGCAGTACAACAACTACAGTAAAAGTCAGGTACAAATAAAAACAACTACATATAGTCACGGTACAGACAACAACTACAGTATAGTCACGGTAAAAGTACAACAACTACAATTTTAGTCCCCGGAAAACGGGACAGTACAACAAATACAGTATAGTCACGGTACAGTACAACAACTACAGTAAAAGTCACGGTACAGTTCAAAAAAACTGCATATAAACCGGTACAGTGCAACAGCTACAGTATAGTCCCCGGAAAGTACCCAAAAACTACAGTATGTCACGGGACAAAAGGTACAGTAAAACAACCTACAGTATAGTCCGGTACAGTAAAAAACAACTACAGTATATCCCCGGTAAAAAGTAAAACAACACAGTATAACCCCGGTAACCAAAAAGGACAGTCAACAAATCAGTAAAAATCACGGTACAGTACAACAAAAATACATATAATCACGGTACAGTACCCAAAAACTGCAATTTTCCCGGTACAGTACAAAAAACTACAGTATATCACGGTACAGTTCAACAAATACAGTATAGTCACGGTCAGTAAAAAAAAAAAAAAAAAAACTTTCAGGGATAGTCCCCGGTACAGTACAACAACAAAAGTCAGTCACGGTACAGTACAAAAAACACAGTATAGTCACGGTACACGGGGAAGTACAAAAAAACTACAGTATAGTCCCCGGTACCGTGCAACCCCACATAAAAGTCACGGAACCCTAAAAAAAAACAACTACAGTAAAAGTCCCCGGTAAAATACCAAAAAACTTTCAGTATAGTCACGGTTTCAGTGCAACACCTACAGTATAGTCCCGGTACAGTAAAAACAAAATACAGTATAGTCCCCGGGGACACGGTACAGTAAAAACAACTTTCAGTATAGTCCCCGGGACAGTACAACAACCGCAGTAAGTCCCCCGGTTTCAGTGCAACACCTACAAATATAGTTTAGGTACACCGGGACAGTACAACAACAAAAGTATATCACGGTACAGTACAACAACTACGTATATTTACGGTAAAAGTACAACAACTACAGTATAGTCACGGTACAGTACAACAACTAAAAGTATAGTCACGGTACAGTAAAAACTACAGTATAGTCACGTACAGTACAACAACTACAGTATAGCACGGTACAGACAACAAATACAGTACAGTCACGGACCCGTACAACAACGCGTATAGTCCCCGGTTTCAGTACAAAAACACAGTAAAATCCACGGTACAGTACAACAACTAAAGTAAGTCAAAAGGGACAGTACAACCCAAAAACGTAATTTGTCACGGTTTCATACAACAACTACAGTAAGTCACGGTACAGTACCCCAACTTTCAGTATAGTCACGGGACAGTAAAAACTCAGTATAGTCACGGAAAAGTACAAAAAACTACAGTAAAAGTCACGTAAAATTTCAACAACTACAGTACAGTCACGGGAAAAGTACAACAACTCAGTATAGGGCACGGACATACAACAACACCGTGGGAGTCACGGTACGTACAAAAAACTCAGTATAGTCCCCGGGACAGTACAACAACTGCAGTATATCCCCGGTACAGTGCAACACCTACATTTTAAAATCACGGGCAGTACAACAACTAGAGTAAAAGTCACGGGAAAAGTAAAAAACAACTACAGTATAGTCCCCGGTTAAAAGTACAACAACTACGTATAGTCCCCGGGACAAAAGGGACAGTACAACAACTACAGTTTTAGTCACGTACAGTACAAAATACAGTATAGTCACGGTAAAAGTACAACAACTACATATAGTCAAAGGGAAAAGTACAACAACTACAGTATAGTCACGGTACCCGGACCAAATACAAATATAGTCCAAAGGTACAGTAAAAACACAGTATAGTCCCCGGGACAGTCAACTACAGTATAGTCCCCGGTAAAAACAAAAACTACAGTATAGTCACGGGACAGTACAAAACTAAAGGGATAGTTTACGGTACAGTACAAAAAACTACAGTATAGTCACGGGAAGTAAAACAACACGTATAGCACGTACATACAACAACTACAGTTAGTCCCCGGTACAGTTAAAAACAACTACAGTATAGTCAAAGGTACATACAACAACTACAGTATAGTCACGGTACAGTAAACAATACAGTTATCACGGGACAGTACAACAACTACAGTAAAAGTCAAAGGTACATCCCAAAAACTACAAATATAGTCCGGTAAAAGTAAAAACTACAGTAAAAATCACGGGACACTCAACTACAGTATAGTCAGGGACACTACAACTACAGTATAGTCCCCGGTAACAGTACAACAACAAAAGTATAGTCACGGGAAAGTAAAAACAACTACAGTAAGTCCCCGGTACGTACAACAACTACAGTAAAAGCACGGTACCTACAGCAAGTAAAAGCACGGGACAGTACAAAACAAAATACAGTAAAAGTCACGGTAAAAAGTACAACTACAGTATAGTCACGGTAAAAGTACATCACATATAAATCACGGGAACAATACAACAACTACAGTATAGTCACGGTACAGTACAACAACTACCCGTAAAGGGCCCCGGTACAGTACAGCTACAGTTAAAATCAGGTCAGTACAACAAATACCCGTATATCAAAGGTACAGTACAAAAAACTACAGTATAGTCACGGTACAGTACAGCCCACAGTATAGTCACGGGGACAGTACAACTACAGTATAGTCACGGTACAGTACAACTACAGTATATCCCCGGGACAGTACAACTAAAAGTAAAAGTTTTACGGGAAAAGTACAACAACTTCAGTATAGTCACGGGACATACAACAACTACAGTAAAAGTCACGGTACAGTACAACTACAGTATAGTCAAAGGTACAGTAACAACTACAGTATAGTCCAAAGGGACAGTACAACTACATAAAAGTCACGGTTTCAGTACAACTACAAATATAGTACGGTAAAAAGTTTCAGCTACAGTACCGTCAAAGGTACAGTAAAAGCTAAAAGTACAGTCACGGGACAAATAAAAAACTACAGTAAAGTCCCCCGGTACAGGGACAGCTACAGTATAGTTTACGGTAAAAGTACAACTACAGTTTTAGTCACGGTACAGTACCCAAATACCGTAAAAGTCACGGGGACAGGACAGCTACAGTACAGTCACGGGAAAGTACAGCTACAGTACAGTCACGGTACAGTACAACTACAGTATAGTCACAGTACAGTACAGCTACAGTATAGTCACGGTACAGTACAACTACAGTATAGTCACGGTACAGTACAACTACAGTATAGTCACGGTACAGTACAGCTACAGTACAGTCACGGTACAGTACAGCTACAGTACAGTCACGGTACAGTACAACTACAGTATAGTCACGGTACTGATAATAATCAACATATACTTCACATGCTCGGTTTTTATTGTGTAAATTCTACAAAGGAGACAGTTATATTTTGGCCATGTTGGGAAAAAGTTCATTTTTTTCTTTGTAAGTTAGGTTAGGTTAGGTTAGGTTAAGTTAGGTTAGGTTAGGTTAGGTTAGGTTAGGTTAGGTTAGGTTAGGTTAAGTTAGGTTAGGTTAGGTTAGGTTAGGTTAGGTTAGGTTAGGTTAGGTTAGGTTAGGTTTATCAGGAAACAGGACAAATGTTTCCTGACACGGGTCTTAGTCATATGATGACCCGCCTTTGGAGCTTTGGTCATCTGACTGAGGCCCTCCGCTGGCTTATTGGTCCACCCCATTAAAAATTATGGTCAGTTATAACCATTTTAATTTACTTTTTTCTTTGTAACTGATATATATATATATATATAATATATATATATATATATATATATAATATATATATATATATATATATATATATATATAATATATATATATATATATCAACATAACCTAAGTTAGAATTCAGCTGAATATCAGGATAGTTTAGGTTAGGTTAGGTTAAGTTAGGTTAGGTTAGGTTAAGTTAGGTTAGGTTAGGTTAAGTTAGGTTAGGTTAGGTTAAGTTAGGTTAGGTCAGGTTAACTTAAAAATCTGTCAGCCTGAGCTGGGAGACTTCAGTAGGGTAATGAGGATATCGTGAAGCATTCCATTATGGGTTCATCAGCTGGCAAGGGAAAGGAAGGGAGGAGATGGTAGGAGGTAAGGGAAAAAGAAGCTGTGTTCTTCATCTTAATCTGGTGGCCTGGTGACTAAAGCTCTCGCTTCACACGGCGAGGGTCCGGGTTCGACTCCCAGTCAGGGTAGAAACATTGGGCGTGTTTCTTTACACTGGCTTCCTATGTTCCCCATCTGTGAAATGGGTACCTGGGTGTTAGTGGACTGGTGTGGGTCGCATCCTGGGACAAAACTGACCTAATGTGCCCGAAATTCTCTGCATAACAAGCGGCTTTCTGTGTAGTAGTATGTCACTGATGTCAGCTAGGACTGTATACCTTGTACACGTACTTGTAGTAAATAAAGACATTATTATTATTATTATTTACCCATAGGCTCAAGACATAAGTGTCTTACCTTTGATGGTCTTGAGCCAGGCTTCTCTGGGGCTTGTCTGGTCAACCAGGCTATTGCTGTGTTGTTAGGTAAGACACATATGCAACAGTTAGGTATCTTTATTATGAAACGTTTCGCCTACACAGTAGGCTTCTTCAGTCAAGTACAGAAAAGTTGATAGAAGCAGAAGATACTTGAAGACGATGTAATCAGTCCATCACCCTTAAAGTTTTGAGGTGGTCAGTCCCTCAGTCTGGAGAAGAGCATTGTTCCATAGTATGAACAATATGGAGATGAAGTGACAGATTGACGCTTTTTATAGCGCCAAGAGGTGAGACGTAGGCCACTAGGAGAGGTAAGAACTCAGATGTTGAAAGGTCAGGTCCCTCTGAACATCTGAGTTCTTACCTCTCCTAGTGGCCTACGTCTCACCTCTTGGCGCTATAAAAAGCGTCATTCTGTCACTTCATCTCCATATTGTTTCATACTATGGAACAATGCTCTTCTCCAGACTGAGGGACTGACCACCTCAAAACTTTAAGGGTGATGGACTGATTACATCGTCTTCAAGTATCTTCTGCTTCTATCAACTTTTCTGTACTTGACTGAAGAAGCCTACTGTGTAGGCGAAACGTTTCATAATAAAGATACCTAACTGTTGCATATGTGTCTTACCTAACAACCTGTCGGTATTTTATACCATTTTAATGTTCAATCAGGCTATTGCTGCTGGCGGCCCGTTGACACACAGGACCATCACAGGCTGGCCTTCACTGCACAACCCACTTAATATTTTGAGAACTTACATAAGAACTCACATTTAAGCTGAAATCCTGTGGATGACGTAAATAATGACCCTAATTATCCCTGGACGATTCATAAGGGACAGAAATTCTCATATATTGGATTTACTGAAAGTAATATATTTAATGACTTACGTATATGTTTCTTGGTCTTCTTATTATTATTTTCATTTGTATTTACCTGTTTCATCACCTTTTCAATCCTTCGAGGGGAGAGGAGGGGGGAGAGGTTGCCTGCTGCTGATGAAGGGGTCGTGATCCTAGGAATTGGAGCTCCCCCTTTCCTCATATCATACTTGATGACCTCTCATTCCCCAGGTATTGTATGACCCGTAGGTGGTCATACAACGTCTCCATTGTATCTCAAAACTTTCTGTTTCATTATCCCTGCCACAGAGAGCTAGATAATACACGATAGTTTTTAATCTAGAGAGAAATAAATAGCTCTCAGCTGGAAGCCTCGTGTGGACTCGTCAAGAGCCATTTCTTCCTTGTACTGTCATGTGCCCAGGATTTATGATCACTGGATGCTTGAATCCTGATGCTTCTTCTGTCCTCCTGACGCAGGGCCTCTACCCGGAGAGTCATGGAATCATCAGCAACATCTTCTTCGACCCGCTCTTCGACGCCATCTTCAGCTACACCACCTCTACGAAGAACAATGGGTCGTGGGGGGGCGGAGAGCCTAAACTGGAACACAATGTCCTTCCCGGTAGACCTATGTTTTTTTTTTTTTTTTTTTTTTTTTTTTTTTTTTTTTTTTTTTTTTTTTTTTTTTTTTTTTTGTGTGTGTGGTGTGTGTGTGTGTGTGTGTGTTGTGTGTGTGTGTGTGTGTGTGTGTGAGTGTGTGTGTGTGTGTGTGTGTGCGTGTGTGTGTGTGCGTGTGTGTGTACTCACCTAGTTGAGGTTGCGGGGGTCGAGTCCGAGCTCCTGGCCCCGCCTCTTCACTGATCGCTACTAGGTCACTCTCCCTGAACCGTGAGCTTTTATCATACCTCTGCTTAAAGCTATGTATGGATCCTGCCTCCACTACATCGCTTCCCAAACTATTCCCACTTACTGACTACTCTGTGGCTGAAGAAATACTTCCTAACATCCCTGTGATTCATCTGTGTCTTCAACTTCCAACTGTGTCCCCTTGTTGCTGTGTCCAATCTCTGGAACATCCTGTCTTTGTCCACCTTGTCAATTCCTCTCAGTATTTTGTATGTCGTTATCATGTCCCCCCTATCTCTCCTGTCCTCCAGTGTCGTCAGGTTGATTTCCCTTAACCTCTCCTCGTAGTGTGTGTGTGTGTGTGTGTGTGTGTGTGTGTGTGTGTGTGTGTTGTGTGTGTGTGTGTGTGTGTGTGTGTGTGTGTGTGTGTATGTGTGTGTGTATGTGTGTGTGTGTGTGTGTGTGTGTGTGTGTGTGTGTGTGTGTGTGTGTGTGTGTGTGTGTGTGTGTGTTAGTTACCATTTTGTTCTAGGCACATGTCGATTAGACACTAGGCTTGTTGTATATGAGTACGTGTGTGTGTGTTAGTTAGTTACCATGTGTGTGTGTATGTGTGTGTGTATGTGTGTGTGTGTGTGTGTGTATGTGTGTATGTGTGTGTGTATGTGTGTATATGTGTGTGTGTATGTGTCTGTGTGTGTGTTGTGTGTGTATGTGTCTGTGTGTGTGTGTATGTGTCTGTGTGTGTGTGTGTGTGTCTGTGTGTGTGTGGTTGACAGTGTAAGTGTTTCAGTCTGTATATTTAATGTGTGATTGTACGCATGCTTGAAATTATGCATGTTGGCTTTGTGAATGTTAAAATATATAATTGCATGCTTGAGCGCTCAGTGCGCATGCTCCAGTTCATGCATATTTCATTGCACGTATTTAAGTACTTACTGTATTATATAAGCATATAATACTCACCTGCGTGTGCACGTGCACTGTACGTGCTATTAAAGTTCACCTAGCGTGTATTTCCAGGGGAAGAAGAGTGCCACCTTCTTCTGGCCTGGTTCTGACGCAGACATTCAAGGTAGACGTCCCACCTACTGGTTCTCCTACAACGGTAGTGTTCCCTACGAGGACCGTGTCCAAAAAGTGAGTCTTACCACCTTAAAATATAACCCCGTAACATGCAACATCTTACTCATTCACTTCACTGTTTTCCCATCAGATATACCAATGTAGAATAATAATAATAATAATAATAATAATAATAATAATAATAATAATAGATATACAAATTATAAGAGAGTTGAAGAAATACAAGAATGTACTAAGTACATAGCGCCCTTGGGAAGGTAAATGATGGCTTGGTAGCACTAAAAACTAGTTTTGTATCAGGCTGGAGGCCAGGTTGACCTGATCCAGTCTACTTCCATCCTGGACATCGGGAGGTTGACTAACACAGTACACCTTCCCTTAGGTTAGGTTAGGTAAGGTTTGTCAGGAAACAGGACAAGTGTTTCCTGACGCGGGTCTTAGTCAGATGATGACCCGCCTTTGGAGCTTTGGTCATCTGACCGAGGCCTTCCGCTGGCTTACCGGTCCACCCCTTAAAAATAATGGTCATTTATAGCCAATTTCTTCACCTTCCCCTGTACTGTAACCTCAATTATATACACAAGTCGAAAGGAATTAAATAATATTAATTAACCAATTAGACCTCAATAATATTAAAAATCAGGCAAAATATGAAACATATCTTAATGTAAATAATGTTCGAGATAAAAAACAAAATTGAATAGGTGAGAAATAAGGAGTAATTTGTATCTTGGAAAAAACATATAATCGGGCAAGTTTTATTTCAGAAATTACATTATAATAGGTTTTATTTTTTAACTAAGCCGTTAACAGACCTGTTAATTATTGTGCGAATTACGCTTTGAAAGAAACATTGTCATGAGACGCACTGCAAGTTATTCCACACTTTGGTCCTTTTATGTATTACATGTGGTGGTTGGCACAACAGAGAAATCAGACGCACTAGTGATGTTTGGAGTACTAGCGATTGGCTTGTGTCTGTATACATGAAGTGTCTTCAGTTACACGCACAACATCCATGAGTGAATAACCATGTAAAATGTGCAGTGTATCATTAGTGTGTACATGTCATACACTTTTAGGAAGGTTTTAGGAATTTAAATAAAGCAACGTGTGTTGTCTGAGGTTAGTGCTTGTCTGAGGAGGTTGTCTGAGGTAATGTTTCTGAGGTAGTGTTGTCTAAGGTGGTGGTTGGTCTGAGTAGTGTTGTCTAGGTAGTGTTTTGTCTTGAGGTTGTATTGTCTTGGTAGTGTTTGAGGTAGTGTTGTATCTGAGGTAGTGTTGTTCTAGGTAGTGGATATCTGAGGTAAGGTTGTCTGAGTGTATGTTGTCCGATGTAGTGTTATCAGAGGGTAGGTATTGTCTGAGGTAGTGGAGAATCTCAGGTGGTGTTGTCTGAGGTAGTGTTGTATCTGATGTAGTGTTGTCTGAGGTAGTGTTGATCTCGCGTGTGTGGTGTTGTCATTGAGGTAGTGGTTGTCTGAGGTAGTGTTATCTCATTTGGGTGTTGTCTGAGGTAGTGTTTGTCTGAGGGTAGTGTGTGTCATGAGGTACTGTTGTCTGAGGTAGTGTTGTCTGAAGTAGTGTCGTCTAAGATGTTTTGTCTGAGGTAGTGATGGTCTAGGTAGTGTGTCTAAGGTGGTGTTGTCAGAGGTAGTGTTTGTCTGAGGTAGTGTGAGGGAAGAAGTTCAATAGATAGGAGTAGAGAGGGAGTATATATAGTAACATAGTTATTCTTGCCGGCTACTTGTTAAGGTAGGGTAAGTCAAGGCTCCCGCATTCTCGCGCCTTTTTTCCCCCACCCGAAACATGATACGGTTTGACTGCCGGCTGCATTCGTTATAAGTAGGGTCAGTCTAGCTCCAACTATCCCTTCCCCTCCTTCTTGTGGGGGACCGGGGACCCTCCCCCAACATACAATCTGCAACTGTCGCCTCCAGATAATTTTGCAACCCAAAACGCCACCTCGCCTCCTCATCGTCCCCTAGCATTAAAAAATTCGCTATTCCAGGTTTTGCCTGCATTTCCACCAATCTAACAGATCTAGTCCCCTGTTCCTAGCCTCCCAAAAAGGCAACCACCAATCACTGAAGAAAAGGCCCCTCCCCCTCCTCCTTAAGAAGCCTTACATTTATAATTTCCAGTACCCAGAATAAATACGCTACCACTCCATCCCACATCAAATCTGCTAATACCGCTCTGTTATCAGAAACCCCACATCGAAGGTTTGCACCTCGACAGACATCTATACCCTGCTTAATAATAAATCCTGTCTAATCGGCTTCATATCCGCCTACGGACGAACGTATGCTCCACTATGTGTAACCCCCCTCCCCACAACATCAACAACCCACACCCCAATATCTCCCGCCGTACATCCTAAGCCACACTCACTGCAGCACACCCGCCCCTCCGGGTTCGACATCACCACACCTAATCACACAATTCCAATCACCGATCCTATTACTGTTATAAGCAGCAAACCTCTCAAGTGATACAGCAATACCTCACTTAGACTAAGATCCTCTTCTACCGTCTGATCACTCTACCTGAGAAGATGTATACGCTGGCATGTAAACTCCACGAAACTGAACTCGACTCCTCACACCCAGACGGCCATCCACCCTCACGAACGCTCAAGTGTCCCGCGCCGGGCCCGCGACCGGGCAAATCTCATCAATCCTAACGACATGACATGGCAGCTATAACACACACACACAACGGTTCTTGGATTACATGAGCCTGTGCCCTTGTTTCTAGTAAACACACACACACTCATAGGTGGGCGTGAGGACTCACGTCTCTCACCGCACTTGCGCATGCTAACAAAGACCACCTTTCATTGCAACCACTGACAACTACATACATCCAATATCTTCTTACCACCCTCAACTTCCACTCACTCTAGACGCTCGCTGAATGACTTATGCCTGTTCGTATCATAATCACCATGCCATCTTATATATTCTAGGCTCAATCTGAGACAATTACCTCATGGCCACATAGTCACAATACACTACGCTCTACAGATCCAGATCGGGTTACCTCTCAGTCTATTCTTGACCTCACAGCTTGCAGATATAGTACAGAGTCACGTTAGAGCTATACCGCGTGCTCGCGACACAATCCACGTAGACAAGACCATGTAGTGACAAGCGTAAGAGCGGTAACGAGATCCTTAAGCTCCCTTCTGCCCTCTAGGACTTAGGTCTATAATCTCTCAACCTAGAGCACTTTCTGTCATACATCTACTAGTTCGCTCTTGCACTGCTCGAGTTCAATACCATGATGCAGCGTCACTACCCCCCTCACCCCTTCACTCACTCTAGGCACTAGTGTCGCGACATCGAAGTCACTGCTTTCCTGTACTCTTCGAGCCGATACACTATACTTATTGTCATCGGCTCCGAACGAACCCTAGCTACCATGTGCGAGCTTAACTATAACCCGAGTCGGCCTCTGTCTAACCAACCGGCGCATATACTGACTCATCCCTCACATCTCATAGACGATCAGCAACGCTAGCATACTGCTAGAGTACACACAACACTGTGACTCAAAGTGGGCACATAATCACCCTCAGACCAATTCCCTCCTGGTGTACCTCCCACGGCGCGCGCGTGCTCAACTGCACACCAGACAGCCCCACTATTGCATATTCTAATGTAGCTATTGCACACATTCACAGTATATTCTCTGTTTGATATATCCTTTTTTCTCATTGTTTCCGAATCATTTCCTTCAGCTCTTCACTGATGAATATCATAGGAGGACATAGTATTAGAATTTATAGTTAAGTGTTTTTATATTTTCTACATAAGAAAGCTGTTTATGTATTTCTACATAATTATATAGTGTTATTCTTCATCCTTTCTATCTCGCACTAGGATATACTTCTCTCCTGAGGAGGGAGCCGCAAAACACATTATCGCGATCTGATACATCTTCTGCCGAATCTCTAGCAGCTTGTCACCAGGTGCTGGAGTCTAGCAGCTTGCACTGCGGATCAGCAACGAGTCTATGTCTGCACGAGTATGTGCTAGCCTGAGGAGTACTACGTCTGCCTCCTGACGCGATCAGCCCTGCTAAAGCGTGCGAGATTGAGCGATCAGCTGTTGATCTCTCGAGCGTACCGCTCTGAGTCTCAGCCTCCGCAGGTCGAGCCTCAGTTGCGCCGGCGCTCAGACAGAGGTGCATCTGAGGTCGTGCTCTCCGAGCTCCTATCATGCCGTCGTGTCTGCTCTCTGAGGCATAGATGCCTTGTCTGCTCTGAGGTAGTGTATTTCGTGAGCGGTTCAATTGCCATCTGCTGTATCGTAACTACCGCGAATGAGTATGATGTTATCTCAGCGAAGTTATCGAGAATGTGCACAGGCAGTCGCTCTCATGAGGTAGTGCGCGCTGGTTAGCTAGACCGCATCGTGTTGCTATCACTGAGAGTACTGGTTGCGCGCGTCACAATAGCGAAAGTTGTTTAGCTTTAGCTCCAGCAGTAGTAGCCACTTCGACGAGAATCCTGTAGTGATCACTAATCATCCATCTATCAGCGAGTAACGCGTCAGTGATGGTAGTGCTGTTGCTCGCACTGGAGAGATGTATTTAATCTGGTCATTTAGAGAGTGAGTGAGTGGGTGAGTCTCAGAGTCTCTCGTAGCTAGTGTTATCTGAGCGCCATGGAGGGCTTCATATGGACTCCAGCTATGGTCCACTACTCCGCTCTAAGATGCGTATATCAGGTCAGTAATGCACTCGTCCGCATAGATCATATGCTAGAGATCCAAACACGTCGCTAGCGCTGTATGGCCACATACTCAGCACGTGTAGTCACTGCGTAGAGTAGTGAGCGACCTAGCACGTAGTCTCTCATGCAGCCCATGATGATACGTTTCTAGCTCGTGTTCTAGATCATATGACGCATATGTCTTCTCTCTCGAGACTCTCTTACAGCGCAGTGGGGCGTGTGAGAGGCTGATAGGTCGCCACTCTCCCTAGCGTACTGTAGTAGCTGTGTATGAGAGTCTCGCAGGCTAAGTTCATTCGTCAGTCTATCGAGTCGTCGTGACTACACAGAATAGGAGCAAACAGCAAGATAGCTATAAACAACCTCTGTCACAGGTCTGAGCGCTCATACATCCTCTCTCCTGAGCGTCGAGGTGTTTAATCACACACCATATGTATGCGCTGCGAGATGATGATGTAGCGATATGAGAGAAGTTAGTCTGAGCAGTGTCGATAGAGTCTCTCTGTCTGCGCAGCGTACCGTATTGTCTGAGTAGTGTTCTGTCTGAGGTAGTGTGCACGAACTCGATGACATCGAGATGACAATCTCGTTGATCTCACGATCCCACGTACTGTGTTATGTTCCGCCATGTTGATATCCCAAATGAGACAGCGCACGTCTCACTAGACTCAATGGTTTGTTGCTGAACTAGTAGCTTCGCTGAGACAGCAGAGGGGTGCCGGGGCGCAACCACACTTCCACCGTGGTCAGGCAGCGAATCAAAAATCTGAGCGTGAATTCCACCAACTTTCCCTTAGATCTTTCTCATGGCCTGTGACCAGCACCAGTAGTATCATCTACTACCCAACAATCCCCCCCCCGCCCCTCGCCCCCCTAAATCCCATGTTCATTCCATCCACCTCATCACCATTCCCGATAAAATGGATTCTGTACTCAGCAAACCAATAACTGAGAGAGTGGCCAGTCCCTGCCTCAAACCTCTCTCCAACAGATACTGGGTCCGCCAACATACCCTTAACCTGTAACCCGTAATAACTGCTGCAAACATACAAGGTTTGCCACCCATCTCACTCACCTTCTACTCCCACCAACCCAACTGTTTCCAAACATAACTTTTAAGAAATCCTATTCACACAATCATAACGCATTAGCCCAAACTAAGTCCAAGTATTCCTCCCTCCGTGTGCAGTCTCAATAAAATCCCTTATGTGACTATGCCATGCCCGTCCATACGTTCTACCCGGGACTGCCAACTTGATCCCCCAATGTACCACAGAGTCCAGACTTCTCATCTATTGCCCCAGAATTTTAGCATAAATTTATAATCTGTGCAACACATTTAAGGATATAGCTCTATAATCAATTTCAATACTTTCCCATCCATCTTCTTCGGCAGCCTCACACAACGATCCCTGTTTTCTGGGTCTTATCCCCACCGTCCCACTGCAGCCACATATGATTCAAGACTTCCACTAACCCATACCTAAGCATTCCCCAATAAGACTCTATAAGAATCATTCCGTGGTTATTCCATCATGCCCGGCGGTCTTACCCTGACTCATCCGTAATCCGCCTCCCACCTCCTCCTCACTAATACTGACCCTCCAGCATACACCGTTCCTCATGTCCCAATACAATAGGTATTCTGCATAACCCCCAAATACCTCGCTCACTGACAACTTCCTTGGTTCACTCCTCCATTTCTTTCCTCCTAAACCAAAATCAGGCATAACCACTAATATCATCTGTAGACAGTAAGACCTTGACCCACCACATACCTCCCCCCCCATCAGCGACCACTAGATGCGCTATGGTAGTCACCATCTGCCTTTCCCTAAATTTTCTCAGGACATAACCTGATGGTCGATCACCCTTTAACACCTCCTCTAATCGTGCCCTAACTCTAATCGCGTTAAACCTTCATTATGCAATCCTTCAATCCTACTCCTTAAGCCATCCACCTCACCTCGCACATCTCCCTTCCCCCCCCCGTCGTAAACAGCATTCAGCTGTCCCTCCAGGTAGTTTTTGCAAACCATATCTCCACCTTGCCTGTTCCTTTCCACGTTATCCTAAAAAACTCTGCTATTGCTGTCTTTGCCCGCATCTCCACCAGTCAAGCAAATACCATCCCACCATCCCTACCCTCCCAGCAATGTCTCCACCATTCCTCAAAGGATGAGCCTTCATCCCCCTCCTGCAGAAGCCTCACATTCAATTTTCCAATACCCAGCATATATGCGTACTATACCATCCACCCGCAGATCAGCTATCACCGCCCTGTGATCCGAAAAACCGACATCAAAAGTCCTCACTCTCTCCACAAACCAATCCCCTGCATCACATATATCCTATCTAACCTCGCCCCATAATTCCCACGAATGAACGTGTGCTCCACCCCATACTCCCCCCTACCCACCACATCTACAACTCCTACATCCCTTAACACATCCCTTAGCGCACCTAAAACACATCCTGCCCCCCCTCGGCGACACATCACCATACCTAATCACACAGTTCCAGTCACCTCCAAGTACAGTTATAGAAGGTAAACCTCGCAAATAATACATCAAAACATCACGTACAAAATCAACTTTGACTCTAACATTGTTACATGCCGGCATATATACACCAATGAAACATACTCTCCCCACCCCCCAGTGCCCATCTACCTTACAACCCCCCCCCTCCCCCCTCCTCCCAACCCATGACACGCAATGGCTGGTCTCCTTTACAGCTACTGCTCCCCCAACTTCTCATCCCCTTACCAGAAAACTCACAATCCTGAATCTGTCTCTGAGTTAGACAGAAATCTGATACCGACAAGAAAAAAGTTAAATGTACCTATTGTAACAGAAAAGGACATGCTAGAGAGTGTTGCTGTAAGTTAGAAAGAGATAAGAGAAGCGTCGAGCGGTTGGCCCCCCACACAAGCCGTATCCTCTTCCGTACAACAAAGGCACCAAAATCCAAAGTAATACCTCTGATCCTACTGTTATAGATAATGTTTACTCAGGGTAGATGACTAGCGTCGAAAGTTATCTGACATAAAGATTCATTCAGCGATGACCTTTACTTAGAAAGGTAAAGTAGGACTTGACGAATCACATCTAACTGAGATTTAATTTCTTTCACAGACACTGGCAGTTATCTCACGTTATTGAGAGATGTACTGCCCATAACTGATGATTACCTATGCAAGATAGTATTTTAGAAAAACCCATGGTGGGGCTGTTATGAAAGTACCTCACCCCAAAGTTTACATTGAAACAAGCTATTTTACGGTTATGTTTCAGTAGGGATTTCCAGTGGTGTATTTCCCATCAGGGCAGTGGGCTTGTTGATAGGAACGATATCCTTCATGCTGGTAATGTAAGGAACCCTTCGGATTGATAATAACACTGATGATAATTATGCCATTGAAGCTTGTAAGAGAAGCCTATTTTATTTCCTCTCAATGCAATTACTAGAGCTATGTCAAAGATACAACAACCATCCTTGTCTCCTGTTGAGTTAGTGGATGACAATGATTTTGGGTTGAATATGTTGTTTAGTGATGTTCTGTGCCCAGGATCATTAACACTGACTCCCCCCTGTCATCAACCTAGTCAGGACACAACTGACCTTGCAATTCTAACTCATGATGATTTGATCAAGGATCAGTTTGTTGATCAGTCACTGGAAAGACTGAGAGGTATAGCAGTTAGTGAGAGTGAAGCAAAGGATCTCAATAATTGTTACTATTATAGTAATGGTGTAATGATGGAGAAAAATGCATGTAAGTTGTCAGCTGATATGTTTCCACCACAGTTAATGATCAGTCACTGGAAAGACTGAGAGGTATAGCAGTTAGTGAGAGTGAAGCAAAGGATCTCAATAATTGTTACTATATAGTAATTGTGTAATGATGGAGAAAAATGCATGTAAGTTGTCAGCTGATAGTGTTTCCACCACAGTTAAGCATCTCGTAGTGTTACCAGTTACATTTCGTGAACAAGCCATTGATTTTGCTCACAATAGTCCCATAGGAGGACATTTGGGTGTCAAGAAGACACTGGGTAAACTGGCAAAACATTTTACTTGGCCAAAATGAAGGAAACAGTAGCTGATCATGTGCGAAGTTGCCACGTGTGTCAAATGACAGGCAACCCAGCACACACACCTCCACCGCTTACTGAACGTTCACAAAAAATACCTGCTTTTACTGTTCAAGATGGATTGTTTAACTACCTCGTCACCCCCTTCTTCATTCCAACATATAATGAACGAGTTCACCCACAACTTAGACGGAGTAGGAGCCTACCTTGACGACTTAGTGGTGTACAGTGACGAGTGGGAACAACACTTGACATGTCTCAGAGCATTGTTTGAGAGACTGGCACACTACAACTTCTCTGTTAACTTAGTTTTTGGTCAAGCCAAGATTACCTATCTCGGCTTCTGTATTGGCTAAGGTGAGGTTTTTTTTCTATTGAGGCTAAGGTTCGTGCTATTCCTGCATTTCCAGTGCCACAAGATAGGAAGGAGTACAGAGATTCCTGGGCATGGCAGGATATCATCGCAGGTTCTGTCCAAACTTTTCTCAGATTGCTGCTCCTCTCACTGAGCATACTAGTACAAAGTTCAGTTTATCTGGAGTAGAAATTGTTCAGACTCGTTCAAAAGGTTGAAGCGTCTGCTTTCCTCTGCTCCTGTGTTAGGAGTCCTAATTTCAATCTTCCTTTCTTTTTACATATAGATGTGAGTGGTTATGCAGTGGGAGCTGTGCTGCTCCAACAGTCAATATCCACTGACATTCTCCATCCTATATGTTACTATTCATTTAAGCTTAAACGACACCAGAAAAAAAATGTGCCACTGTTGAGAAAGAGGCTCTAGCTCTTGTGGTGTCCTTAGAACATTTTGATGTGTAATTTGGGCACTTCCCCATTTAAAATTAACGTTTTTTCAGATCACAATCCACTCACTTATATAAACACAATGAAGAGTAAAAATGCTAGGATCATGAGGTGGGCACTCAGAATCCAGCCATACTCTATTAGTATACAACATATCAGTGGTCATTGTAATGTAATTGCTGACGCTTTGTCATTCCTTAATTATCAGTTACATTAAACTAATGTAATTTTTATGCCCAAATACCTTTTGTTACTTGCTACGTCAAATTTAGTAATCTATCCAGCCCATGTTAATTATGTATACTCATATCATGTCAATTATTCTATTTATATATTCACAGTGTGGTGATATATGTGTGTAAGGAGGAGACAGTGGGAGACAGAAGATGAGTGTTGAGAGTGTAGTGTTGTGTGGGCGACGTTACTGAGTGACAGAACACTGTCCTGCTGCAGACGCCCCCCTCACTACACACCTTAAGTTTCTCATACGCAGATGTCCATACTGCCTCGCATTCCACTACCACTACTTAAGAGTGGAATGCCATCTCCTGTCTATCGCACAAGACTGTTGTTCAAATGCAGTCTCCACTACTATGATCGAGCCTTAACGTGTCATGCTTGTCTACTCTATCCTGTCTCTACACTGATGTACATAACCACGAGTATGCAGAGATACAATATTGTGTACTGCCATAGTACCAGGGCATAACTTATAGTGAAATAGACACTGTTAAAATTAAGAAGTGTTTGGCACAAGTGTGGCTCTGGATTTCGATATTAAATTGTGTTATTAAAGTGACATGAGTAATTAGTAATTATGCGAAAGACAATAACGCAACTCGTAGTGTGACCGTTTGTCGTGCTGGGGGTTATTGCGACCCCTGAATGTGTCACAATGTATATAATGTATATTACCTTCTCATATAATTTTACATTGCTTATATTTGCGATAATAGCTAAATCGTAAATATATTGCTTTATATTATTATTTGACTTAGTTATTTTTGTTAGGTAGGATGTAACATTTATATATATTATTCAGTGCTCATAGTTCAAGTCTTGATTGTCTAACTACTGTAATTATCGCCCCCTCGTTGCTCGTTTCCCTGCCGGCTTCTCGGTGTTGCCAGACAGCAGCAGCACGGAGCAATCACGTGATAGAGGGGGGGGTGATCACACCTCGCCTGGAGTAGTGAGTCTGGGCTGTCATTGTCCTCATTGCTCTCGGGCCGTGTGGACCTGCTGTGCAGATGCTCCTGTTTCAGTTGGTTTTCCTGTGCAGTTTTCCTGTTTTCTTCCAAGATGGCTACCGGTGGCAGACGGCGCAGCAATGCAGTATTGCTGACATCGTAAAGGGTGCGATTTACCCGTCCATGGCTTCTGCAATGCTCCTGGCGATCGTCAGAGATACTTATGGTATTGGTAATGACGAGCTGCATTGCATAGTGCTAAATGGAACTACACGAATCTTCATCAAGTTTGTTCCATGGCTGCCTATGAACGGACGGTGGCTTTATATCAGAAGTGCCTTCTTGTGACTTTGGGGATGGAGGTACGTCTGAGGGATGCTTCCCGAACATACACCTGGGTAAGGATTTTTAACGTCCCCTTTGAGGCGGATGCTGTTGATGTTAGTGATGCATTCAAGGTTTACGGTGAAGTGCATACGGCGACGTTGGGAAGATGGAAGGATGGGCTCCATGCTGGACTGCCTGAAGGTTTTTTCACATTGAAGATGATGTTGAGGGGGGCCATTCCCTCCTATGTCATTTTGGAGGAATTCAGGGTGCAGGTTTATGTCACGTACGCTGACAACGGCGAACATGTCGCATGTGCTGAGGATTTGATCACATGGCAGCAGAGTGTGGAAAGATGGCTCCTAGCTGTTCGACAGCTTTGGCAATGTCGGTGGTGTCAACACCTTTGGAGTGTTCCTTGTCGGTGCCTGTGGCAGGTGCTGGACGGATGACTTGGGCAGATGAGGTTGAAAGATGGAGGGACGTTGTGTGACACTGACTGAGGCGTCGGGTGGCCTCTCGGGAGAGGGAATTGGACATGTGACAACAGCAGAGGCACAGGGGATGTCTAGTTCACTCCAGGAGCCTTGGACCTCCCCCTGCAGGAAGTGATCAACAACTTACTGGACGAGCCGTTGGACATTTTATCTGCTGTAGGGATGGATTCCCAGCTTGGCTCTGTGGACCTGGGAAAGAAACCTGGGCATTTGGCTCCTGAGTCTGATGGTTTGCAATGCCTGCAGTGGTGGCTGAGGTTCCACAAGCCTGGTGAGAATGTCGAGATGGAGCTGGGAAGCAGTTCTAGGAAACAGGCTGGGGAGTCATCAGATGATGAGGTTCTCACACTGGCCCAGAGGCCTGGTAAGAAGCTGTCGGTGAGTGTAAGCCAGGCCGGGTTGAGGAGTCCACAAGGGAGGGAGGAGGGTCAGGAGGGAAAGAGTGCACAAGACGGTTTGAGTTTTTTAAAGGAGACAGGGTAAGACCCAGAGTCATAGGGGAAAGCCCCCTTTGTTGAAGTTTTCAAGTGTGTAACTATTAATGTCAATGGCCTTAGGGCTAGAAGTGAAGCATGCATGGTTAGAGAGTGTTTTGTGCAGTTTGATGTGGATGTTATGTTTTATTCAGGAACATAATTATAAGTATGGATACTAGTTAAGGTTGAAAGGTTATCGAATGTTTGTAAGCATTCATTGAGGCTAAAAGGTGGGGTGGCAGTGGTGGTAAAGGAGTCTAGCCCTTTTCGAGTCCTTGCATTGGAGGAAGGGGGAGGGAGGGTGCTGAGGGTGGAGGGGATCTGGGGAAGGTCCAGTTTGCTTTTTGGGTGTGTATATGCCTATGGAAGGGTGTAGACAGGTAAAGGTGGATTTTGTGAGGGATGTTTTGTTATTTTTTTTTTTGCGGGGTTTCCCCATGGTCGCCTTCCTGGAGAGATTGGAATTAAGTTTATCAGGCATAAAGATGTGGAGCCACATGGGTCAGGTTGTGTGCTCGGGTATTACGAGATGTGCTGCGGGATGCAGGGGTATCTGATGTGGTGGGGAGGGAGGGGGTGGGTAGAGCACATGTATGTGAGGAGAGGATATGCAGCGAGATTGGATCGACTATATGTAACTACGGGGATTACTGCTGAATGGGTACAAACTATCGATGTCGGGTTTTCGGATCACCGAGCAGTTATGGCAGAACTGGCATGGTTTGGTATGGTATGGAGATACTCAGGATACTGGAAACTGAATGGGTGGCTCCTTACTGCAGGGAAAGAGGGAACGTCTTTCAGAGATTGGTGGGAACCTCTCTGGGGGCTATGGATCAAGGGTGGGCGTGTTGGATTGGTGGGAGTTGAAAGCCAAGCCAGAATTCAGGCGTATTATAGAACTAAGGGTAGAGAGGAGGCAGGGTGGAGGTTCGGGTTGCAAAAGTATCTAGAGGGCAGCTGAATGCTTGTTATGAGGAGGTGGAGGTTATCGGTATGGTGAAATTGCAAGACCTTCGGGGTAGGTTAAGTGACTTACAGAATGAGCGTTTTGATGCCATACGTGTTAGGGCAGGGTTAGAGGAGGTGCTTTGGGGGTGACAAACCCTCGGGTTGTGTTTTTGCGCAGGTTCAGGGAAAGGCAACAGGCGACCACAATGATGACTTGGAGGTGTGTGAGAATGTTGGGGGGATATCAGAGGGGGCAGATGCTATGCACGACGGACAGTATGAGTAATTATGTGGACCATTGGTTTCAGAAAAAAATGTGGCAGGGGGTTGGCAGTGCCAAGGAGGGGGGATTGTGTGCTGATGTAATAATGAATGTTTTCGGTGAGAAAGAGCGCGTGGAGCTAGGGGAAGTGATTAATGAGAGGGAGGTGGAGGAGGCTGTGACAAAAATTAGTAGAGGTAAAGCTCCAGGGATTGATGGGATACCTAATGATTTCTATTTGGCACATTAGAATTGCATGAAGACTTGTCTGGTGGCATTGTTAAATGGTATGGGGGAGGGAGGGATGTTGGGAACTTTGCAAGGTACAGGGGTTGTTGTTTTAGTGCCCAAGAAAGGGGGCGGAAGGACGTTGAGTGCATATCGGTCAATCTCCCTTATGTGTGCAGAGTACTAAATTTTTGCGAAAGTTTTGGGTAATAGGCTGAAGAGGGTGACTGAAAGGGTTATACATCAGGGACAGTTTGGTATACCTGGATGGAGTATGCATGCTGGGCATGGGAGGATCAGGGATTTTTTAGAGAGCTGCCAAGTGGGGGGCATCTTGAGTATAGATTGGAAAGAAGCATATGACTCTGTGAATAGGGAGATGTTGAGGGTATTTTTGTGGAAACAGGGTTTTGGAGAGGAGGTTGTGTGATGGGTCACCACGTTGTATTCGTCTGCCATGGTTAGGGTACAGGTTGGGTTTGCCAGTGCGGATGGAGAGAGGTTAGAGACAGGGATGTCCCTTGTCCCAAATTCTCTTTGCATGTATGCAGGACCCTTTTTACAGACTATTGAGGGAGGGGTTCAGGAGAAGGGTGAGGGAGAGTAGTAGTGTGGGGATTGTGGGCTATGTGGACGATACCACGATTTTGGTGGAAGGGGAGGTAGGCTTGCAAAACATGGGTAGAGTGATTGAAATGTTTGGGGCAGCGATGGGCATGCATGTTAATGGAGCAAAGTCAAGGTTGCTTGAGGTAGGATCCTGGGTGGGGGGCTTAGGTCTAGGCGTATGGGTGGTTTGTTGTGGATGGTCTTCAGACCTGCATGATTGTATACTTGGCAGATGTCCAGGTGGCGCAGAGGGTGAATTTGGAGGCAGTGGTAGTCGGGCCCTGGGTAGCTTAGATGTTTGCAGGCTATGGAGATTACTTTGCAGCAGAAAGTGGTGGTGGTGAACACCCTCGTTTTTAGTAAGGTGTGGGGTGTGGTGGAGGTGTTTCCTCTGAGGTCAGTTGATGTTAAGGAATTGCTGAGGAGAGTCTTTCGATATGTCTGGGTTATGGGAGGGCATGGTTAAAGAAGGAAGTTGTGATGATGAATGTACGGCAGGGAGGATTGGGGCCTTGTCCCATTGGGTCTCGAGAAAAGGGCAGTCTACGTAAAACAGAGGTTCCTCAGAACAGGTGGGGAAAAGGGTAAAAGGGTGGGAGAGGTTTATGATTGATGTACGGAAATGGTGGCAGGGAAGTATTTGTTGGTGTGTGAGGATATGGTGAGGTTTCTGTTGGTGGCACGGGATGTGAGGAAGATGCAGGTGCGCCGATTGGAGAAGGGGGGGATCATGGGGTGGTGGCGCAGGGCACGAGTAATTATCCTATGTATGATTGGCGGGGCTTTTGGGGAGGATTTTCGGAAGCTTTGGCTGACACCTAGGGTACGGGAATTGGTTTACAGGTTTTTCGTGGGATTCTGGCGTCCAAGTCAGTTTTATGTTGGATGGGTTACGTGAGTGAGGGAACTTGTGGGTACTGTGGGGAAGAGGAGATGGCATTCCATGCAGTTTATTTTTGTGAAACATTGGGAATTGTAAGGGAGTGGTTAGTGAGGGTCTTCCGTCTGGTGAGGGGGCGTAGAATATCATCTCTAAGGGCCCTTTAAAACTTTTTTGTTAGGAGGGGTCGCAGAGGATGTTAGGAGGGCCGTTATGTATGTGGTGGTGGATTTTTTGTTTGTTTCTTGGAGTATGCGGAGGTTCATGGGTTTGTAGGGTGAGAGCACTCGCAGCACGTGTCTACAGGATAGTTTGTAGAAACAGGTTTTATATGGAAGGACTTGGATGACCAGCTTTCCTGTGGGGTACCGACATCTGACTGTGAATGGGTTACTGAGGTTAGGGTGGGGTAGACCGATCAGGGTTTGGGCTCCTGTTTTTTTTTTCCCTTGGTATGTTTTGCTTTTAGTGGCGTTTTCTTAGGTGTGAATGGGAGGGGTGCAAAATGTGTCTGGAAGTGGAATTTGAGTGTCTTAGTAGATCCAATAATCGAGGATGTGCATGTGGAGGGGAGGGGGGTTATGCATGGGTTCTATCATGTTAGATGGGTTGGACCCCCTTTGTTTGGATGGGGTTTGATGAGTGTGTTAGTGATGGGTTTTTGGATGATGTTCTTTTCATGGGATCTGGAAATGGGGGCTTTTTTGCTGGCCTCTGGGTTTATGGTTGTGTAGTAGGCTCTTTTTCATGGGTTACTATATTTGGGTTTTTTATGCCATTTTGCATACTCTTGAATGAAAACTTTCATTTTTTCCATTTGTTGCATAGCATATTGTGTTTTACTTTAGTCTTTGTGGTTTTCATAGATTGTTCTCCAAAAAAAAAAAAAAAATTGTTTTACACATTTTTTTTCTCGTACTAATTGTGATGCATCGCAATTTTTTTTTTTTGGTTTTGCGTTTCTGTAAAACGCAAGCACAACAATATGTAAATTTTGGGTTTTATCTTTTATATATATATAGATGTGTATATTGTGTGTTATGTCCATGCATCTGTGTATATTATATGTATATATGTGTGTATGTATATAAAGTGCATATGTATATGCATATAAAATATATATATATACATATATATATATATATATATTATAATATATATATATATATATATATATATATATATATATATATATATATAATATATATATATATATATATAATATATATATAGTGTATGTGTACATATATTCTAATTATTACAGTTTTAGTTATGTTATAATGTCATGCATTGTCTTGTATAGTAGGAGTCAGGTAGTTTATGTAGAGGTGATTGGGGTTGGATGTATTTCAGTGTAAGTTATTGTCATGTTAGGGGGTTATGCTGTTTTGTGTATATCACTGCTTTCCCTATTCCTGTTCTAATTCATGTCATCCATAAAAACAAGGAGTGGAAGGTTGGTAT